>JACEGR010005618.1:0-70743 GCA_014170235.1 Listronotus bonariensis
TATATATATATATGGAGAGTGATTATTCCGGGAGTATATCCGTTGGTCATTTGTATTCCTTGCGGAACTTTGCAGACGTTTCGCCAAGATCATCACACTTGGCATTTTCAATGTTATCTAACTGGTGTCAGTGTAACACCCTGTGGACCCTGGACGTAATGACGTAAAATGGTTATAAAATGTACGTCTTATGTACGTACTTTAAAGTCTATACATAGGACGTACTTTAAAAGTACATACATAAGACGTACATTTGAGATCCCTGGACGTAACGACGTAAAATGAATGTAAAATGTACGTACTTTGTACGTACTGTGCTGATTGGGTACCGATGTATTTTTTGGGCAATTAAGGCACGGTATTGAATATATTAAGTTTGACTTCTTTTCGGTGGGTACTTTGCTTTTAAAAGGAGTATATAAATTTACTTAACGATTTTGTGCCTTCTGACATATGGTATGACCACACAGTACTTAGAAAACAGGTTAAATGGTCATAAATTTACAAAAAATGCATCTACAGCCTTGCATAAGCACGAGTCTAACGTAAAACATGAGTTTGATTTTGCAAGCACCAGTGTACTTACCCAGGACCAAAACTATCAGAAACTTTTAGTAAAGGAAATGGTTTACATAAAGAAAGAACAACAAGCTGTCAATAACAAAAAGATATAAGAAATTTAAGCCAACTTTACCACAACTAGATAAAGCTGTTTTATTAAAACAGCTTTTATCTAGGTTGAAACTTCCGACAAACTGTATAATATTTTAAAATCTTTTCTCTGCATGTCTGTATATATAGTAAATAAATTCAACAAACCCAAATCAGAACAATAATCCCTTTTTTATCTTAACGATAACCTTTATGCTTCTTTATATATATAAAAAAAAGATAAAAGGAATTTCTACATCAAAATAATTCCTTATTTTTAATAAATCAAAAACATGTGAACGTATAACAATCTTTTTCGAGGTACGTTTCTGTAAAATTATTTTTCTGTATAAAAAAATAAAAAAATTTATGTGTTGTTGTGAGCCGGTGAGGCGACCGCCTCAGGCGGCATTTCTACAAGGGCGGCAAAATGAACTCACAAGGCGGAAAAATGATCTTCTTTAATGTAAAGTTAGTTTTTAAAATTTTCAAATTAAAAAGTGGAATTTAAAAGTGTTTTTTGGTCTTCAAAAAATATGTGTGAAGGAGGAAGGAAGATCAATGAGGTGAATTAGGTCTTTTGAATTTTCGAAAATCAAAGAATGCATTAAATAGAGGTGGGAACCTGAATGCAATAAATAGAGGTACTATATATATATTGTTCAATATTCTCCCAACAAAATACACCCCTTTTTTTTTTGCTTTTCAAAATTTTCAACCTCGAATTTTATTTCGTTCTATAGGGGAGGCAAAATTGTAGCCGCCTCAGGCGCCACTTTTCCTCGAGCCGGCCTAGTCAAAAGTTGCTATCAGAAAGTGCTTTCAGTTTTTTAATAGTGTTTTAAATAAGCTGCTAACAAAATTTAAAAAAAACAATAATAATAATACATTAAAGAGCTCCTAAATAAACTTTGCCCTTATTTGTATATCATACGGTTTTTGAAAGCCCAATAGTTACTCTCGAATTTGGGGACACCTTGTACAATCTTTTAATATTATAAGTATTTAAAAAATCATTTTTGCAATGGAAAGTAGTAACATTTATTTAAAAATCTTAAAATATTGTAATTAACGTAAAGTTTACAAAAAATGTCTTAAAAACTTCTAAATAAACACGAATTAGAGGTGCAGTTTTAGGAAGTCAATGCAATTATGCAAATATAACCTATTTACTATTCTTAAAACATTGTTGTCGTAATCTTAATCTTATACTTTTTAAAAATTTCTTTTTTTTCACCTTTTTTTGTTTTAGTACATAGCTATTGTATACATTTGCAGAGTAATAATCAAAATTATATTTTTTAAATGCATATTGTTTTTATTACTTTAGATAAGAGATAGAGAGATAATTTATAAAGTTATAATTATTTTACTATTGTAAAAATAAAAGCTTTGACAAAAAAGTGTTTTACGCTCAAACGTAACATGTAACTAATTCCTATTTACATTCTGTAAGTGTTAACCTGTGTGTTTGTAAAAATCTCATAAAATACGTTCTCTACTACCTAATCAGTTTTAGAATAATAAAAGGACCTAAAATATTTTGCACGAGTCACTTGTTCAATATTCTCCCCAACAAAATACACCCCCTTTTGTTTCACATGCGCTGCAATCATGACGGCGCTTTACTTCTACGTCACTTTCGCCCTATCAGAGCGTCTCGACGCACTGTGCAGTGGTCCCGGCTAGTTTTTTTTTATCAACATAATTGTGAGTTTATTGAAATATCTCCGGTAGTAATATAAAAATGACGGACTATTGTGTAGGTCATTTTCGGTAAGTTACATTTTAAACAAGTAAGATTTTTCCGAATATTATCCTTTTTTCCTTTTTCTTGCTTGTTTCTGTTATCTTATCAGTAATACACAGATCGATATATTGATTCAGATTACTATTTGTTAAACACAATTTATATTAAATCTTAATAAGGGTTAAAATGTTTTACTAGACTAGACAATTCTTGAACCAAAAGTCCTTTTGCAAGATATTTGTAAATCCTAAGCTTAAATTTCTTTTACACCAATATTTAAGCACTAAAAACTACGATTATCCCAATATAATGGCAAAGATTAATAATATTTACTCTTTGATAATGGTTTAATGGTCCTAGGTAAATTCCACTGTCATCACAAGTGGCAAGTAAGAGACTCATTATACGTTACAAAATTTTGTTTTACTTGATTGCTTTAATGTGTTTTTTTATGATCCAAAAATTTCTTATGCGCATTTTGTTACCTTTACTATTTTAATTTATTATTACTACAAAAATTGTTTTGTAAATGGTTTATTTAATTATATTTAAAACTGGCATAATATAAATAAACATAATTTTGCAAAATAGGAGTTTGTAATTATATTTAAATATTATCTTCTAATAAATATAATTGTCCAATTAATTAGGCAAAAATAAAAGAAATGCGGAAAAATCCTTTAAAAAGTAAAAACTGCACCGTTCTCCTTAATCACTTATTTAATTCAAATTATGGTTTACTAAGCTACAATTATTGTCTTTGATTCATATTCAAAACATTTAAATCACCAAGTTCTTAAATAAATGATTTATGGGCACCTTTAAAAAAACACCGTATGTTGTGTTAAATCAATTAAATGGAATTTGAGACTAAATAATAAATATAAAATAAAAGTGCCATGATAAATTTAAAAAAAAATCTATTTTTTTCCTTAGGTACACTAAAAATTAAAATTAGGTAGACATTGTGTGTCATGGACTAGATGTAGAACTAAATGTAGAATTAAAAGTGGTCTTGTTTTCCACAGTCTAATTATAGTTTGTCCAACGTACCATTTTTCGGGTGGCTAACCTGAAATTACCAAAAATTGACAGAACTGACTTTTCTTAACAAAACCAAAGTCACTGATTGATAGTTGTCATCCAGTAATGGACTTTGAATTTTCTTTCGTGTTTTGTGATTTTTAGAGGTACTAAAAGGTGTTTTTTTTGTTTTTTAAAGTGTTTAGTGGGTTTGAGGACTATAAGATTTTGTGTTGTGTTTATACTTTTTTGGTTTGGACTTTTTATTGACATTTTTTATAGTTCATAATTTGATTTATTTCGGGTAAGTATTGGGACTTGTTTTTATTGTTATTAAAACCCAGAATATACATATATTTTTTTACATCTGTTTTTAGGGTATGGATTCCAGTATTTACTGTACCTCCAGTTTGGGAATTCAAATCTCATCTCCAAACAGTGATGCTTCGAAGGCATATATGTATAAACATAACCTAGTATATATTTTTCTCTTTAGTTCCAACCTACTATACAACTAAGTCCCTTCTTACTAACAGTACTGCTAGGTCTATTTAATACTGGTCCAAAAATTGATAAATGGTACAATGATTAAAGAACTTAACCCATTCTCACTAGTTAATCCCAACAAAACACCAACTAAGACTCATAAGCATGAAGTTATAGTCTAGCTGCGAAAGCACCAGACCTCCCACTTTCTCTGCTTCTCCATCCTAAGACTGTCTAGATTCCCTGGTAGCAGGCGCGTGCAGATGCATAGGTTGTTTGTTATTCAGCAAACTTTTATATCTTTAAGTCCCCTATTAATAAACTAAGTATCTCCGACTACTTAAGGAAACACATTTAATATAATAATAAAAAAGCCCGTGCCCTTAAATAGCTTTTCATATCTAAAAAGTTTACGGTGTATGTATTTTACTCGTTTGCTTTTATTATAAAAAATATCAAAAATGCACCACTGTTATTTCTGAACCTACATTTTCACGTGCATATGCATGGTGATATCTAAGGCTTAAAACGTAGGTATACTCTGTAGAAGCAATAGTTAAAAGTATGGATGTACGATTAGTCATCCAATCCGAAATGTTTACATGTCGGTATTTACGTTAGACTGTCTCTTCCTCACATTGCCTATGTGTTATTTCATTTAGCTAAATCTGTATAACCTTCAACAAGGCGATTTCGATAAATTTATTTTATGGCATATAAGCCTCTTATTGTGTAATGATACTCTAAATAAATGCATGATTATAACTGCTTTGTTTTATTTATTTTATAATTGAATATAGGAGCCAAATAAAGAAGTTATGTCAGATGAATTAAATGTAAATATATCCACACTTATTTTAAAAAAATAGTAAAATTGCATAAAAATTGGGAATATAGAAAAATCATCCATTACTTTAAAGTAAGATATTAGAATATATTAAAAACTGTAATATATTTTGTGATCAGCGCCGTAAAAAAACCCTACACAAAATTTAAATAAAATAGATGATATGCTCGATAAGTAAAAAAGTACCTAAATAACTATTAATCTTAACTTTTTAGCCTTATTCTGATGTCATTATTAATATAAAAATATGAGTACTGATTTAGATGCTTTAACTTCAACCTGTCTGTTTTTTAATGTAGCAGAAACAGAACTTTTTATTATGTGGTTTAACGGAAATGTTTGTTAATAAAATAGTATAATTTAAACAAGTTTATATAAATATATGCACAGCAAGAAAAAATACAGCTAAATTTAGTCACTGAAATCTAAGCATTTATTGAAGATATTAAAATTTTCAAAAATTTCTTCAGTACGATCCTGAACTTCAAAGCAGCCAACTTAAATCTGAAATACGAAATTTACTGATTGACGTTTCTCTAAAAAATACGTATTGCCACCCGAATAATGGTACGTTGGACAAACTATAGCATATTTTTTTAAGGCGAAAATAATGGCGGTAGATATTATTGGTTATGGTATTTTCCGTACACCAGAAAGTGATTTTGAGGTTTTAAGCAGTGCCAGGCCAAAAATGTCAATTTATGCCTATTGCATCAACATTCTGTATCATCTGGTATTACCTTGTTTATTGAAGAGCAATATTTAATAAGCTAATTTTGCGTCCATACATACGTCCATTCACGAATTCGTAATACAAATAGCGAACAAACGAACAAAAGGTCCTAATAAGCAAACGCCAAAAAAGCCAGTAATTCTCTATTTACACCCCTCCCCACTTCTACTGAAAAAGCCTATTCACACCACATTTGGGGAAGGGGAGGCCAATTACCCTGATTGCCCTCTCCTGCATACGGCTCTGTACTAAGTCCTTTTCTTAAATAAACACCCTGTGCAATTCCTAATAATTTTAAATTATGATTTTAATGCACATACATATGCCTATAACAAATATTTTTATTACATTAAGAACTATTATTCTAGTAGAAAACGAGACATTTGTGTTGCGCCACCCTTTACAGTTCGTTTACACTAGGGAAGTATACGTAAACAAAAAAATATAGTTTTAAGATATAATTTTTGTAATTAGCAAAGAGTACCATAATTTAAAGGTTACTAATATAATCACAAAAGTAATGGAAGTGCTTTTGAACCCTAAAAATAAATTATTGATTTAAAGGTCATTTACCCTGTCTCACCCTTTTGGCACAATTTGAAACCTAGAGCTACCCCAATTGTAGTATTGATTTTAAACTAATGTGCTTTTTAATGAAGGACTGTAAAATTTATTTACACTTTTATAGGTACTATGCATATTATGATGTTAGTTTTTTTTTGTTACCAATAATTTACAACACTGGGTGTTTAAAATGAATACATACGACTGTCTCAAAAATCTTATTTTCTTAAACAAAATTAGATATTAAGCTTGGCCTTTAGGACTATCTACACGTCTAATTTTTTATTTTGTTTATATTAATACTATTAGAAATATAACCGTATCAATAATAATATTGTTCATTGTATTTATGGGAGTAAATATATCCTACTTATCGCAAACTCTTTTGATTATTTACTAACTAAAATTTAAAATTATTCATTGGACTTGGATAGCCATATTTCTGATACTTCCAAAAAGTTTTTTAAAATATTTTATTAATGTTGATACATTATACGTGAAAATAAAAATTTTATTACCGATACGTAAACTAAAGAGAACCTCCAAAATTATATTTTTACCTTTTTACAATAACAAATAACGAAGTTAAGAGAGGTGTAAATTTGGTGTGGGTTTTTCATTTCCGAAAATCCACCATTAAAGTTAAAAACAAATTTACCTTATTTTCCCTATATTCCCCTTCTTTTGCAGACAACTCTTGATTGAAACCTAGCTTGGCCCACAATTTTGTAAACACATTTTAAAAACCTCTTTTTTATTACTTTATTTTTTTAAATTAAACTGCAAAGCTTCACTTTAAATCGCATATGCTTTTAATTTCCTGCCGTACAGGGTGTTTGGATTTCGTTGCAATTGCAGGGTATCTCAGTTATTATTAGAGATAGAGACTTCCAGTTTTTGCGAAGTGCTACTACTTTTTGATGAAACAAAAGATGACACTAAAATATTTTTTATGGCCCTCTTCGTCTTTAACATATAGGGCAATTTTTTTCTTTTATATTGAGACCCCTCTCGAATTTTAGTTGTGTAGTTACTTATTAGTTACTTACAACAAAAGAAAATACTGATACTTGTATATATTTTTACGTGGAATCCAGTAGTTAAATGTTTTTATATATATTTCTATTTTTCAAGATATGAACTAAATATATAATTTTTATTATGTAACACCCTGTATATTTTTTATTCATTAAACTGTGGCGGATAAGAGATTTTAAAAAATATATAATACTTAATAGTTTTATTTATATTTCTTGGACATAAATGGATGTTTTTAATTTTAAAATTAAATTTCGCATAGTGGACCATGGTATAGACTTTATAACAAAAGAATTCAGTTAGCCCTTAGTTTATAAAGTGTTTACATTTTAGCAACATCTGAGTTTCGACTATTTTACCCCGCTAAAAACCCTTATTCATCTCTCGATTTCGCAAGTTTGTTTACATAATAATTAATTAATAACTAAACATTTTAGATCATCACATTTGTGTTTATACTTAAAACGGTGTTCAAAATCAGCATGTATCCATTATATTTAAAAACATTTGATTTAAAACAAAATGGAAGAAAACCGTGTATAAAACTGATACCTTCAAGGTTTAAATATCAATTATAATTATGGCAACAGTTTCATCCATGGTTTTCTACTATTTTTAAATCGAATGTTTTTCTAAAAAGAATGGATACATGCTGATTTTGGACACTGTTAATTATAAACACAGTGGCGCTGATCTAAAATGTTAAGTTTTTAATTAATTTATAAGTGAACAAACTTGAGGAACTAAGGGATAAATAAGGGTGTTGGGCGGGGTAAAAACTGAAATGCTGTAAAATGTAAACAAGTTATAAACTGGGGGCTTATAGTGTCATCTTTCGTTTCATTTAAAAGTGGCAACACGTCGAGAAAATAGCAAGTCGCTATCTCTAATAATAACCGAGATACCCTGCAACTGCACGAAATCCAGACAGCCTGTACACCAATTTAAATATTTTTTATAAAAATCAGTTTATACATTTGATTTACTTAAATTTTACTTACAGGCTTAACGGTAATGTTTCTGATCTTAAATATCCTTTGGAAATTTCTACATAGCAGTTGGAAGAGGTTTCCAGAAAGATGACTTCTGATGAAAATGAACTTAGTGGCCCAATGTGGAGTGGTTGTGATCTGCCCTGCGATGATAATTGGACTTGGGACAACAATTATCATAGTCACGAGGTAAAACATATAAATCTATTTAATGTCGTAAAAGTTAGGTTTTTACTAAACAATAAAATATTGCTAAAATTATATTTAATGATTTTGCGATAAAAGGCCTTATGAAAATAATTTTAAATACATTGCCTATCTAGGCAAAACTGTATGTAAAAGATACATAAATAAAAAACACAAACGAAAAAAGTAATGGATACAGAGAGCCTTGGCTGGTGATGGATTTGGTGGATTAACCCGCACCATTGTTAAATATACTAATATATTTTTTTAATTGTTGAATATTACAGTCAATAAAATCACTTTGACCCGTTATTTGTTAACCTATAAACGTATTATTACTAAAAATGGATTAATTACTTATACAGGGTTAAAAGAAAAAACCGGAACGGTGGATTATCTCAACAACCGTCAAATATATTTGAAACAACTTTTGTGACAAGAGGTAACTAAACATAAATAATTAAAAAAAAAAATGCATTTGCGAGGTTCCCAAATTTATAGTTTTCTCTGAAGGTTAGGAAATTTTAAAATTTTAAATGGAATACAATATTTTTATTATTGTAATTAATTGCTGATTGCATAAACTACTTTAGGACTTAATATTATGGTTTTTTAACTCTTGTTAACTTTGGAGATATGGCATCATGCTTTTTGTGAAGTTAATACAAAAACGGCTAGGTATGGTCAATTATCTAAAAACAATTCAAACAATGTTCGTCAAACTTAGTACAGGAAACCTTCTAAATTCACGAATAAATAGTATTTTTGCGACGTTTTCAAGATTTCCTTAAAAAAATAGTCAAGAAAAGGGAATAAGGAAATTTAATTATGAAACATCGCAAATGCAATTTCTTAATTTAAAATGTCCAGTTGGATTGTTTTTGAAACATTTGAGCATACCTGGTCGTTTCTGTGTTCAAGCTTGATGCCATATCTTCGAAATTGACAAGTATAAAAAAACGGTAATATTAAGTCATAATAAAGTTGATACAAGCAATTGATTACAATATAAAAAAATAGAGTATTGCTTTTAAAATTTTAATATTCCCCATCCTAGAGAAAAAGCTATTAAGTTGGCAACCTTGGAAATATAATTTTAATTTTTTCATGGTCAGTTACCCCTTCGCACAAAATTTGGTTCATTTATATTTAAGGGTTGCTGAGATAATCCACTGTTCCGGCTTTTCTACTAATCCTGTATACAATTAGAGGCCCAAATAAAATTTCAAACATTAGTTTTTACCTATGGTGCGGATTGACCCACCAAATTCGCCATCACCAACCGCTGCTGGATACAGAAACTGATTTTTTGTTGTATTAGTTTAGCTTTTTTAGAATATGGATTTATTTATTTTATATGGTGTTTACTAACTACGGTACGAAACTTAAGGAGTCAATTTCTTTTGTTTTTATGAAAAAAGTTCCCAAGTTTCCCCGAGATACAGGACGTTTAAGTTAAAAAAATACGTCGGTATTTTATTAAATATTTAAAAACCCTTTAGCCGATTTAGATAAAATTTGGTAAACCTATTTAATATAATAAAGGGCTTGTTAAGCTCTATGTAGATTAATATCTGGTACTGGGTTCAGTGGCGTCTAAGTGGGCGCCACAGCCAATATTATTGAGTAAAAAAAGTACGCCGCTGACTTATTATCAAATTCCTATTTTTTTCCTATTAAGCAACTAAAAATATAAAAAAAACAAATAATAACAATAAACAATAATTTTGTATACACCAGGCCAATCTGAGCGCTGTTTATATGGAGATCATATCCTACAGAAAAAGTGCAAAGATTTTTTGGGATTAAAAACAATTAAATTCACTTTGTTAAGAAATAAAAAAATATCTTGGAACTCAAAATTATCAAAACGCTACAATTGTTACAAAAGTTCGAGGATTCCATAAAAAAATTTATCAAGTGAAATATTTTATATTGTCATACATTATTTAAATAGTAAATTGGGGCCTATTTGCTCATTTTTAGTTGTTTAAATGATTATAACTTGATAAATATTAATTTTAAAAAAATGTAAAGAGTCGTTTTCGATTGAAAAATAGTCAAAAAATTAAATAAAATTTTATTTGATGCAAAAAAAATTAAGTGCTTAAAAAATTTCAGTTTAAAACATTTTTGAGTAGATACAAGCTGGCATCATATATCGTCGTAATTAGCATTTTATTCTAAACATGAGTCCGTAAAAAATATATATAAATGTCATACATTGGCGCCCATACCTCCTAGTCTACATACTATTATGACGGTAGAAATAAGGATTTTGGGTAACGTTCCTTCGTTGTAAAGCCAGTAGATGGTACAAAAACTTGTTTTTAATCAATTCTGGGGTTACGAGGTTTGGGAATTAGGGAAACGCTATTTGCTTCTTCTCTTGACAAAATTTGCCCTAAAACTACTTACATTTTTTAGAGCTACCCGTATATTTATAGAAAATTTTATATTTTTTTATTTTTAACACTTTTTAAATCTGATATAGGTAACGCTTAGTGGAAAGTATTCACGAACAGCTCATTTTCATCCCAACTGGAGTAGCGGTACTGCTGGAGTGAGAGGCACTAAAGTTTTAAATAATGGAAGATATTATTGGGAACTTGTTTTATCAAGAAGAATATTTGGAACTAGTATGATGTTCGGAATAGGTAAGAAAAAACTAATGAAAGTTAAATAAAAAAAAACAAGAAAAATTAACAAAATATTCAGTAATAAGAAAATGTTTGTGTGTTAGTAATAATGGTGTAATACTATTTATTTCAAAATAAGAAAAACAATTTATTCATTAAATTACAATCATGTATAGCAATAAAGTTATACAGGGTGTCCCACCGGGAATTGCAGCAATCGATTTCTTTAAAAGTACGATTTGGAAAATTTTGAAAAGTTGGTAACATTATAAAATCAGTGGGGGACATATAACCAAAATATTTTGATAGCTCTGCCACTTCGGGTTATACCGGAAAATGACGTTGGCAAGTCATTACATAATCATCGATTTCGTCTAAACAAAAGTCTTTTATAAGAGTTGGGGTGGGGTTCCTTGTAAAGAAATAACTTCTTTAGTAGACTGTATCAATATTTTCACAATTAATAAATACAGAGTGATCAAAAATAATAGTTAACAATTGTAACGACAAAAACCTTAAAAGTTATTTTTTCAAATGGAAATCCCTTTTATTACCTTATCCTATTAGGCATTAAAAATAAGTTTGTATAAGGATGTCCATTTCAAAAATTTAATTATTTGTTGTCGCCCACTGTCTTTATATTGTTACCAAATTTTTAAAATTTTCCAAAGCGTACTTTTCGAGAAATCTATCGCGGTAGTTTCCGGTGGGACACCCTGTATATTTAAGGCGTTTGAGCAATGGAAACTTGAATTTCCAAGTGCCAAAAAACAATCGTTACAAGCAAGATTTTTATTTGTGGAAAATTAAATAAGTTAATATTTTCTTTATGTTGTTAAACCAAGTGGTAAATAAAAAATTAAAGCAAACTGTAAATGAAAAAGGTTTAACCCTTTATATGACATTTAGTCATCGGTAAAAACAATAAAGCTAAGATATTACAAAACAATAGTCAGATGTTGTACTAACTAAATCCAGTACAAGATGGCGCCTTTTCGTTGACCTTGCGATATAGCAAAACTAAAAGAAATAGAACAAATCTGATTACACATTCTCAATTTTAATTTTTGAAACAAATTTGGTGGTAAAAGTAAATCATGGCTAACTTGATTCGTTTTGGAGATACAGAGGTTTTTTCAAATTTTGTCAATTTGACCAATCACTTGTAACTTGCTTGATGTTGCTGCTAGAAAAAATCTGTTAATAGAAAGTTTTAAGGATTTTTACGTAGAATTCAGTGGAGTACCTATATATTTTCCATTGACTTTTATTTTAAAGTTATACTACAAAGTTGAGTTTTTTATTAAATAGAACATCCTATATATTTTAGAAGCATTAAAAAATTATCCTTAAAAGCTAAAAGAAATACCACATTTAATGTATCAATTTTTTAATAGATTCGGAAATATGGCCATCATCAGGATTTTTTAACCATACTACCTGTATATTGTATATACTACCGTTGCAAAGATATTTTAAAAAGATTTAACAAAATACCACAATTAATATATATTTTTTTCTATAGATTTGAAAATATGACCATACAAATCTAAAAACATAGTAGATATACGCACTAAGATTTAAAAGCTTATATTTTTGAAACTGTTAGAGAAAATAATTTTTAATGTGGTAAATTCCTTAAGGTTATTGGTAATCAAATATACAGAGTGTTTTATTTAAAAATGTCGTTCTCCTGTCTTACTTCTGACGATGGTTATATTTCCTAAATTGGTATTTTTACGGCTTTTAAGGAGACCTTTATATTGGCGATAAAATCTACAGGGTGTTTCATGAAAAAAACCTAACTTTGTGATGTAACTCTAAAATAAAAGTCAGTGAAAAAATATAGTTACGCAACTGTATTCTGCATAAAAATCCCGCTAGTCCTAGTGTTTGACAAAACTGACAAAACACTCCGTACCTCCAAAACGAATCAAGTTGATTCTGCTTAGTTCTGGTAAGTTACATAGGCCATAATTTACTTTTTTTCTTTACCTTCTATATTGATTCTTTTTCAAAAATTGAAATCGAGATTAAGCAATCAGATATTGTTCTCTCTTTTTTAGTTTTCACTATACTCTGCAAGGTCAACGAAAAGGAGCCACCCTGTACATACTTGACAGGCAACGTATGTGTTTAACTTAAAACTAAAGTTACAACATAATCATACTTTTAATGAAAACTTTTATTTTTGTAGGTACTAAGAAGTGTCGCTTACACGAAGATTCTTTTGTAAACCTTTTGGGAATTGACGAACATAGTTGGGGTCTTTCCCACAAAGGTCTTATTTGGCATAATGGTAGATGGACATATTACACTAAACCATTTCGGGAAAATGTCTCTACACGAGTTGGAGTACTATTTGATGGTATAGCTGGTAAGTCGCGGCTTTTGCAGTTTTGTTAATTGTTTCCAAACCAGACGCATCGCCGGTTTTAATGAAATTTGGTATATGGAACTTATTTGGAGCGCTGATCACGAATTTGAAAGAATTTTTAGTTGGACACGTTTCGTTCCCATGTTATTTATTATCAAAGTTGAATACAAAACTATTCTAAATTCACCATATTCTCTCTTTTTTTTTGTCCTTAATTCTTGAGCTTTCTGCAAAATTTAAACTTAATATTTGATTTTCACCTCCTAAAACCCCATTTTATATTTATTTTACCCATTTTTTCCATAAAATTGCAAAGCTTTACTTTTTAAAGGCAACAACGATTTAAAGTAAAGCTTTACAGTTTTATGAAAATAGGGATAAAATAAAATAACAAAATGGGTTTTTAAGAGGTGAAAATCTAATGTTGAGTGCCAATATAGTTTTAAATCAAGAATTTTTTATAAAAAGAAGGAAGTATAGTAAAAATAGGGTAAAATTGATGTTTTTATTTAATGATGGATATATCGAAAACAAAACGTGTCAGACTAAAATTCTTTTAGATTCGTGATCAGCGCCCCAAAAACCTCCGTATGCCAAATTTTATTAAATTCATGGATGCGACCGTTTAGTAAACAATAAACTGACTTTTCTTAAAAGTTTTTAATACCTAAGATATATAAATTATTTTATTGGGTACCACTTATTAACATACAGTGAGGGCGAGTAGGATAAATAAAAATTTTAAGAAGGATTTTTTATAGTAAATTCAGGATGGCCCAAAAATAATCAAAGATCATATAATTTATTGTATTTTTTAAACTTAAACGCCTATTTTTATTGGGTATTTAAATTCTGCATCAAATTTTAACTACCTGCATATATGTTTTATGTATCATGTCCTATACATTAAGTTAACAGTTATTAGAATATTGACCAGATATTTTCTTAAAAATATGTGAAGATACCTAATTTTAGGTTAAAACAAATAATCCTATTAGAATTTAGGAGTTTGTTTTTAAAAAATGCTCGGACACCTTGGAGTTCATTTTTAACTTTTTTTATTGTAAACTTAGCAATTCATTTTAACCTTTTCGTTTTTGTTAATTGCAGAATCTATCAAATATTAATTTATCTTTAAAGAGATGTTTAAGATGTTGAACAAATATCCTAATGGGTAAAATGAAAGGTCTCCTTTAGATTAAGAGTCAAACCGGTTGCCCACTGCCCACGAGTTTACTTTCCGGCTGCCGTTTTTTATTTCATTAACCTAAAAAAATAATAATATTTTTGAATATATAGTTTTCCTTCCCTATCTTTTTATTAAACAAAGAAGAAGGAAGGTGTATTTCGTTTAAGTTTATCCATAACCCTGGTAATACATTAATACACACATAAATGATAATCCGTCAAATAAGAAATACTGCAGATTAAAGCTCCATAACTGTGGTTTAACTAGGTATATATTTTTTTAATGCCATTTTATGTAACACTCTGATAGCACTGAACATATTTATTTTTGTTTTTAGGTACATTAACTTACTATAAAGATGGAAAGTGTCTAGGTGTAGCTTTTAAAGGTCTAAATGAAATTAAAGAACCACTTTATCCAGTAATCTGTTCAACAGCTGCAAAAACGGAAATGATTCTAGAAAATATGAAGCGAGATTTTGTAAATTTACAAGACCGATGTCGAGCTGTTATAATTAAACGAATAAAAAATAATCAAGACATAAGTAAACTGTATTTACCATCAAAAATCCAGTCATATTTAGCTGAAGTTATGGAAGATACTGTTAAACCTTTTAAAGTAATGAATCAAAATATAAACTTTTTAGAATCTAATTTTTTAACTACAATACCAAGTAAAAACTAAAGGGTGGTTCTATCTATTACATGTCTTAAATTCTTGTTTGTGTTTGTATCCAATGTAAATTTTGATACCTTTGTATACTGGCTTCCCCTTATTAAATTATTGTGCATTTAACCATTTCCAAGTAAAATATTGCTTAAAATATGTTGAATAGATTATTCGATTAAAATTTTAGGGCTTGTGATATATTATATGATTATTTTCCTTAATATAAAATAGACCAGACACTGTAATTTTTGAATATATAATATAATTACGTTTTTGTACCTAGAAAATGCAGTATTGCTGTAGGTAGAATGCGTGTGAGGCAAAGTTTACTTTTTCCTATGCTTATATTCACTGGTGACGTTTGTCAAAATTAATCAACAATTCATGACAATGTGATCGTATAGTAATGTATTATACAGAGATCAAATAATTATGATGTATATATTTAATAAAATAATAAAAATAATATTTTGTACGACCTTAAATTTTTTTAAATAAGTGGTTAAATCACATGTACTGTTTAACAGCGAATACATTTTTGTCATCCAAACTGGGTGTTAAAATAATACAAAATTTTGAACTTTATTATCAGTAAAATTCTGTCTTGTTGGCTTAAATGTAAATTTTTTAGGAAATAATTCAGCCGTATACCACTTGACTTATAAATTCAAATCGATTTAACTATCTAAAATTTGTTTTTAAGATTAAGCTTTACAAATAATAATGTCATGGACAATAATAAAAAAAACCTTGGTCGCTTTACGGTCTCAAGTTTTTAATTGATTTTAAATAAAATTATTGTACATTGTCTAAGAAAATTTTTGCTCAAAATATGTGAATAGTTTAATCGAATAATTTATAGGTCCTGTGATATGTATAATATATAAATAACACAGCCCCACAAAAAAAATAAAAGTCCATAGTCAAGAATCAGACATGTATTTCTATATAATTTTCGACTCTGACGCCGAATCCGAGCTCAAAAATGGCCGTTCACTTCTGGAATTGGCCCCAGGGGCCTCTATAGGCCCTGAAATACGGTTTCTGGGATAACGGGGGTTCAAGGGTGCATTCTACAACCAAAGCCGGACTTGTACTCGAGAGGTCTAAGGCTAACTAAATCTCCCTATTTGGGACCGGAAATGACCCCTTAGGGGCCAGAAAACCGTGTTTTAAACGTAGCAATCACAACAGTGATATTTTCATGTACATTTAAATTCTGGTCCTTACACTATGCGCGAAAAGTTTATGGCCTGTTGAAATTTCCAGTTTGGGACTGGGGAAATGACCCCTTGGGGCCAAAAATCGTGTTTTAGCCGTAGCGATCATAACAGTGGGATTTTTTTGTACTAAATTCTGAAACTCATACTGTGCTCGAAAAGTTTTTGGCCACCTAAAATTCTCAGTTTGGGGCCAAAAAATAACTCCTAGGGGCCGGTTTTTACGTCAACATCACTTTGAGCACAGTACGTGTTCCAGAATTTAGAAGTACATACAAATTTCACTATAATAATCGTACGTCTAAACCCCTAGGGGGCATTTTTCAGCCCCAAACTAGGAATTTCAGCTGTCCAAAAACTTTTCAAGTACAGTATGAGTTCCAGAATTTATAAGTACGAAAAATTCCACTGTTGTGATCCCTACGTCTAAAACACAGTTTTTCCCGCCCTAGGTAGTAATTTTCTCGGTCCCAAACTGGGAATTTAAACAGGCCATAAACTTTTCGCGCATAGTTTAAGGTACAGAATTCAAATGTACATGAAAATATCACTATTGTGATTGCTACGTCTGAAACACAATTTTCCAGCCCCTAAGGGGTCATTTTCGGCCCCAAACATGAAATTTTTAGTTAGCCTTAGACCTGTTAAGCACAAATCCGGCTTTGGCTGTAGAATACACCCTGAACCCCGCGTTATCCCGGAAACCGTATTTCAGGGCCTATAGAGGCCCCTGGGGCCAATTCTAGACGTCGAAAACTACATAGGAACACATATGTCGAATTCTTGGGTATGAATTTTTATTTTTTTTGTGGAGCTGTGATATCAATAAAAAGTAAAACGTCAAATAAAAAATTGACATCACTAGTTGATTCATTAAAAATTGTATCAAGTTAGCAACGATTTTCTAAATAGTTTTTCTTAAATAACATTTAATTGTCTAGTTAGTAAGTAACAAAATTTAGTGTGTAAAAGAAATAGGGAAGCTAATATTTAAAGGTATCAAAATTTACATGGGATTTCCTATGGCCAGTCTGGCGATGCACCACCCGGTATGTTAAAGTTAACATTTCATTTTTGTAAATATTTGTACACTGCTTGTTGCTTTGGCACCATTAACTGTAGTTATACAGTGGCTTTAATTTTTTTACCGAAAACAAGCGAGATACGGAGAAAAACAAGAAACTTTAAAGTGGTATTATTAATTAAATCGTATTGTTAGTCAAAAAAGTCAGTGGCGTAATATAAGAAGCGGTGCTCACTAAGAAGCCAGTGGACCCAATAATAACAATATGGTTAGGGCTAAATCAGCGCCTCATTACTTTAAATAAATGTGGCACATTTTATTCAAATTAGCCTAAGCATATTAAAAATATTTAGAAAAAACTATTTTTTCTTAAATTTTAACGCCTTGTATCTTAGTAAGGAAGCAACTCCGGACATATGTTTATAGGATTTTTTTTTCATAAAATAACATAAGAAATCACACCCTAAAGTTTGATTCCATAGTTCTGACACACCATGTATTAAAAATTTGTTAAAAATGGTACTTTGGTTACTTTGACATGTACGAAATATGCCATATTGAGATCTTTGATACATGTAGAAAGCGGGGAGTAGTGCATATACAGTGTGTCTACGTAAGTTGGCTTCATATGGGAAACCTTTTTATTATTAATTTTACGAAAAATTGTTATAGGGAAAATATATTTGAAACTTAAATCACATCTAAATAAGCAATTTTGTCGATTTAAAAATTTGTTGATAATAAATTTCGATATTGGCCAAAATACAGGTAGTTTACTCTTAAGCAAAAATTACATTTTTTGTCAAACCTCGTAGATGACTGGTACAATTTGATATCTGATGGTTGCTTTTTAGGTTTCTGAGTATGCAGCACTTTTAATAAAGAATAACTTTTTTCGTAAAATTAATAATAGTACAAAAAATATTTTTAACAACGAATCTTTTCTCAACACATTTAATAAAGCTTTATTTATAAGATACAGGGTGTTAAAGAAAATACGTTTTTTACTAATGTCTTAAATACGCCTTATCCGCTTTTAATAAAATTTGGCTGTAGTATATTTTAAAATAGGAAGTTAATTTAGTGCTAAATTAATTTTAATTAGTCAGACTAATTGCGGCGTTGGATGCATCTTAGCTTATATTATTGACAAAAAAACTGTACGCCACTAACTTTTTGTCAAATTTTATATATTTTTTTCAGGTAAAAACCTAAAAATACAACTTTTTGTTTCATGCTGTCGTTTGTCGTTGATGCATTGTCTGACTATTTGTCCTTTAATAAAATTTTTGCTTGGTGTGATTCACAAATAGTTTTAACTTGGCTTAATTCCTCCCCTCATAGATGGAAAACTTTTGTCGCAAATCGTGTAAGTCATATACATGACACTTTTCCAAGTCTTTCATGGCACTATGTACCATCTGAGTATAACCCGGCAGATTGTGCATCTAGGGGTTTAACTCCCAAACAATTTTTGGATCATTCAATGTGGTTTTCTGGACCATCTTGGTTGTCGTTATCACAAGATCAATGGCCTGAGTCAAGTGAAATTTTTGTTGACCCTAGGATGAAAGATAATCTCGAGGAAAAAATTGTCAGCTTGGTAGTAAATCTTCAAGATACTATTTTTGATCATTTGTTAGATAAATTTTCAAGCTTGTCGAAAATCTTAAGAATTTTGTCTTATATCGTAAGATTTAAAAACAATTGTCAAAAGTTATTTCCCAAGGCCACAGGACCCTTTGTAGAGACTGACCTTAATCAAAGTTTGTTAATTCTCGTCAAACATGTGCAAATTTTTAGCTTCCCAGAGATTTTTGATCAAATTTCAAAAAATCAACAATTAGCTAAGTCTTTTCGTAAACTTGCCCCATTTCTTGATAATAATGGAATACTTCGAGTAGGGGGCCGATTACGTCATTCTGATTTGTCGTTTGACTCGAAGTTTCCCATTTTATTACCTCGTAGTCATCGTTTAGATATTTACATCCTGGTTTTCGAACGCTACATCACTTACTGTTGCAAAAATTTTGGATTTTGTCGGCTCGTCGAGCAATTCAACATTGTATTTCTCATTGTATTCGTTGTTTTCGTATGAGACCCCAACCTTATGTTCCATATATGGGTGATCTACCGTCTTTTCGAGTGTCGCAAATAAAGGCCTTTTCGCATGTAGCTATCGATTACTGTGGTCCATTTCTTATCACTATGGCCAAATATCGAGGTAGTAAATCTCAAAAGGCATATGTTTGCGTTTTCGTATGTACAGCCACTAAAGCTATACACTTAGAACTATGTTCGGACTTGTCGTCAGATGCTTTTTTAGCTTGTTTTCGTAGATTTGTCGCACGCAGAGGTAAAGTCACTGACGTGTATAGTGACTGTGGTACCAACTTTGTTGGAGCAAATCGTCAACTTATTGAAATGTCTAAGTCTGCCTGTGGATCTCTTACAATTTCATGGCATTTTTCGCCCCCTGGCGGACCCCATTTTAATGGTTTAAGTGAGGCAGGTGTTAAATCATTTAAATCCCATTTTTTCAAGGTGGTTGGTAATCAAATTTTGACCTACGAAGAATTAAACACAGTAATTATTCAAATAGAGTCTGTTTTGAATTCCAGACCTTTGTATGCTCAAAGTAGTGATCCTAATGACCTTGCACCGCTTACTCCCGGTCATTTCCTAACTTTAGAACCTTTAAATTCACCTCCAGATGACGATTTGTCTCAAATTAAATTAAATACTTTGTCTCGTTGGCAGTTATTGCAACGCATACATGCGGACTTCTGGAAACGCTGGCATGTTGATTATTTAAATACGTTGCAACAGAGATCTAAATGGATGGACCCTCTAACAAAAATACAATTAGATACATTGGTACTTATTAAACACGATTCTAAAGCGCCATTACAATGGAATCTTGGTCGCGTTGTCGAATTACACCCAGGCAGCGATGGTCATACTCGCGTAGCTACGGTAAAGACATCTTCAGGGTTACTACGTAGACCCATCGTAAAATTATGCCCTTTGCCTGTGGCGCAATAGTTTTGCGAAGGAAATTTAAACAATTTAATCGAATTTTGTTTTTGTTATTGTTAGTTTTAGTTAGGTAATAGGTTACATGGTTATTGAGAAAACTTCGAAATAATCTGCTAATAAAATAATAATTTTAGTTTATTTTCTTTGTAGTCAAATGGCTATTAAAAAAAAAAACCTTACGGTGTTTTTGTGGCGGGAAAATGTTCGTGCAAGAGTTTTCGCGTTATTATTTTTCAATATTGAATTTAGTTTTATTTAGTATTTTTCGGTTGGTACGCCCACAAAAAGCACATTCAACATCCTTGACCCTGATCAAGGATATATAGCATACAAGTCGTAGACCGGTACAGACCATTTTTTGTAGTTCTCGTTAAAAGGTAACATTTTTCGTATAGTATTATAAACAATTAAGTGCCAAAAAGTGTCCTGTAAATCAAGCACCACTCAGCAAGCGGGGCCCCCATACCAGAAGCTAGAACAACATTGGTAAGTGCGATTTGTGGGATACGAATATTAGTAATTTTCTTATCAAATTTTCGTTGTCGCCGTTTTTGGATGTAGTTCCCCATTAGGAACCAAAATACAGTCCACTATATCACATTTTCTCGCTTAATTACATCCCAAAACATTATTTTTACGTTGCTTTCTTAGTTTTTCAGAAATAAAATCCGCTAAACTGCATATTCCTGGACCATACAAAAACATAAGGACATTCTGTTTCTTTTAAAAATTAGGTGTTATAACTTCCTATTAGCAATTATACATTTATAACAAATACGTAATTAAATAACGTTTATATCTAGTCTAAAAAAATTATTAAAAAAATTGGTTTAGAAATTGTTAGGTTTTTGAAAAGGGTAATACTTGTATCTTGAAAACGAAAAATTTTGGAACCCATGTTTATATGTATAAACTTTTTTATAAAAATGGCTCAGAAATACGCCCCTAAATTTTCTTACCGCAATTAGGAAGCGCACTGTATAAACATTAAAAATAAACGATTTGCACTGATAATGTAAAATTACATATTTTTCCATTGGACAGAAATCTACATATTTTAATTACGTTTTTGTACCTAGAAAATGCAGTATTGCTGTAGGTAGAATGCGTGTGAGGCAAAGTATTTTTCCGGTCATGGCCGGATAAATTTTTTCCAGCGGTTTACTTTTTTCCTATGCTTATATTCACTGGTGACGTTTGTCAAAATCAATTAACAATACATGGCAATGTGATCGTTTAGTAATGTATTATACAGAGATAATAAAAAAAAATATTTTGTACGACCTAAACTAAATTAAAAAAATTAATCAAAGTAAAAATATTAAGTGCAACTCGTAGGAAAATCATATTCCGGACTCTCTGTTAAACCTTGTTGAACCTTAAAATATTGCCTACAAAAATTCTTTATAATTCCTTAACAGCGCTTCACTAAAAAAATCCTCAAAAACGCCGTGGTATCGGATTAGTAAACCATTACCAATTATTAAGTTATATGTAAATAAACTTTTAAAAGTCAGCTTCGTACGTCAAGTGCATAATTCAAACATTTGAAATATCTATATACAACACACCAAATCTGTGACATTTTAAAATTTGATTGCAAATTTTCGTTGTAGAAACATCCTGTAAAGTTTGTCGGTTGAGTTACTGGAAAAAAAAATTAAATTGCAAGTTTTACCCGAATTGTACGTAGAAATTAATATATTTTATTTTCAAAAAAAGTAAAAATATCTGTAAATTGGATAACGACTTTTTTAAGCCTCTTTATTACATAAACTTTTATTAATACAATTTAAAATGAAAGCTAGAAAAATAGTACATGCCAATAGCTGCATTCTAATATTTTTATCTAAAAACTGTTACTATCATTTGTATAATCCGTTAATTATGTGTTGTTCCCGTGTACTAAAATGTGCCATATTCAATTAAATATAGTAAATATCTATGGTTACACTTACAAATGACTGAAACTACTATAAGATTTTCTAATGACTCGAGTTATTTGTTATAAACCTAGTATAAGTATTTTGAACCAAATAATATTTATAAAATAATAAAAAGCCTAAGTAATACGAACTCGGTGAAAATAAACTCTAAAGTCTTGGCTACGATACCAAGCGGAAGCAGCGAGTGGTGAGTAACAAATCTCCACAGAAGCGGTGGCCAGTACTAGCTACGATATTTTGTGATAAGCGGTAAGCGGCAGGGCTTTTTGCTCACTTACCTTGCTTGCAGCCACCTGATTTATAAATACAGTGTGGGCCAAACTAAACTTGCACACTTTTTATCTGTTGCGCCCATCTTTTCCATTTTTGAGGGGCTAATAGATAGATATGTTTTCTCTAGGTTTGCCAATTTTGGTCAAATAGATTTAAACAGAACTGGATTTACGGGATTTTTACCAAAATGATGCAATAAACTTGTTGCAAAAAATAAAAATTATCTATAATTAGGCTAAAACGTTAAATTTTAATTAATTTACTGTTAAGTTTAATCAGCGTCCAAGTCAGCAACCATGGTAACCTCACATTTTTGATTTTCAAAAGACACTAAAAAAAAGTTCATTTTAAAATCGGGAGAAATGCATGCTTTTGGGAGGCATTATTGATCCAAAATAAATATAATTCCCTAATCCTTAAATTGCTGACACATTCTGCTTTTACTGAATCATTTACCATGGTTTGTCTATAAGAAAAACGTATTAGCTTAATAATTTTTTTTTCAGTAACGAGGTTAAATACAGTATTTTATTATGTGAGGTTACCATGGTTGCTGACTTGGACGCTGATTAAACTTAACAGTAAATTAATTACAATTTAACGTTTTAGCTTAATTATAGATAATTTTTATTTTTTGCAACAAGTTTATTGAATCATTTTGGTAAAAATCCCATAAATCCAGTCCTGTCTAAAACTATTTGACCAAAATTGGCAAACCTAAAAAACATATTTACCTATTAGCCCCTCAAAAATAAAAAAGATAGGCGCAACAGATAAAAGGTTATTATTAGTTAAAAAGTGTGCAAGTTTAATTTGGCCTAGCCTGTACATATTCTTTTATGCTAACATAAAGATCAAAGGCAGCGAACTCACATTCTCCGCTCGCCGCTTGGTAGCTAAGGCCTAAAGGCTACAGCTACGATACCAACCGTCAAGCAGCGAGCGGAGAGTGTGAGAGCTTTATGCTAATATAAAGATCTGCTGCCTCTGATCTTTATGTTAGCATAACCTTTTTTATTTTTTTTTATTAAGAAAAGCATTGGTTACATTTTTAGACGTATAAAAGGAAGCTGTTATTTATCTTTTATTTATCCGGATCGGATTGACATAACAAATTATAATTCTTTTATTTAGTTGACTTTGTAATTTTTTGACAAAATAAAGTTTCTGGTAAAATAAAGATAAGTAAGTTGCTCCTATTTTATAGCCCTCTTTAAATATCCTGTAAAAAAGTAAGTTAATTTAGTCGAATTGTAAATTAAGTTTTTAAATTGGTATGCGCAAGTAATTTAATTTTAAATAAGTATTATCCTTAAGGGACTTAAGGCCAGTGGTGACATGTTACCTATAGTCAAAATTAATAACTTTGTAACTTTGTACATTATAATAATATAAGTATAATTAATTTAATTACTATAAACTTTGTGAAGTTTGGTGTAAATTTACCAAAACCGTATGTGGTAACTTTTTTTTGATTACAAAAAAATAGCATTTTTAATAATTATTTTGAAACATATTTTGCACCCTTTATTTTTTGTGTAAAATTTTTAATATGTAATATATTAAGGTCAATATTCAAAAAAAAAAAATGTTTTTAAACTCTAATGCCCAGTTTCACAATATATAGTTACCATCACTTTTGGGTTAACTATTTTGGCAACACCAATCACATTTCGGTATTTTTGTTGTTTCTATGGTAACAAACCTATGGTTAGTGTTAACCAAATATTGTGAAACTGGCCGTAAGTTTGGCAAAACATTCCCAAAAGCAATTTATTTTTCTAGTCATTTTATATTTTTTACATAAAGTTTGGCCCACTTGTCCGAGGAAGAGTTAAATTAAAATTGTAGGGATTTTAAACCTGAATGTCCTACAAATATTTTGGTGTATACAAAGTGTATCAAAAAATATTGGGTAAGAAGTTAGTAGTAAATTGTATCCCCTATTTTTCTGTCTGGCATAGTATTTTCCATAGCGTACGCAATTTTAGGTTTTCATTTATTAACTAAAACCTTCGTAAAAAGAGAAGATTTGAAAATTAGCTACTAGAGACAATTAAATTATTTAAATATACTTTGCTATGTGTTTCAACATACCAGGGACAACAGAATAATAAATCACTGGAAGAAAATTCTCAACATCTCAAAGAGGGTATTTTTTATTGCATAGCCAACATCTTGTTATTTGAAATATTAAATCCCAATTTCAATGAGGTAATCTAAAATATGGTAGATTTATTTAACAATTCCTGTACCTAAACTATAAGGTTTTAAAGATATTTAAGTTTTAAACAATTCGAAACAAAAAAATTATCCATATTTGACATTTTGTTATTTAAATAAAAACCATGTATATCTTGCAATATCCCAAAATTTATTTATTTAAAATGTAACCTTAGCTTTGGATATTTTTAAAAATAATTAATTTATTGACTTTTAAAAAGTTAAGTCATTGACAATATTATTTACCAAAAAAAAAAAAAAAAAATCTACACCCACCGATACGAAAAAAAAACACGTCAAGAAAGATATAGGTCAATCATAGCTTATGTTTATTTTTTTAAAAATAAGATAATTATATTTTAGTAATATTTAAATATAGTCAGGATGTTCCATTTAAAAAATAAAGTGGAAAAGTATTTTTCTTTTTGTCACGAACTATTATAAAATCTTAAAAACCTTACGTTTCTGGTATAGGAATTGCTAAAGGAACCTACCTCATATTTTTTTACAATCCACAAATTAACCAATATACAAGAAAGAAAATAGGATATATTTTTTTAAATATTAAGATGTTAACTACGTCATAAGAAATAGCCTGTAAAAGATGAATTGAATTTTCTTCTGGGGATTTATTTTGTTGTCAATTGAGTTTCCTGGCAAATAAATACAAATAATAAATTTGTTTTCGCATATAACCCATTTTTTTCTACAGTTTTAGTAAGTTAAAAATAGTGTGGCAACATCTTGACGAATGTCTAAATAAATTGGGGTACTATATTCAAAATTTTATGCCTAATCTGATTCTGTATAAAAAGTAGGTGTTCGAATAAAAAAAACTAACCTAACACAGCTATTACTTTTTTCAAAATTCTTTGTAGATACCATAATATTTATGTTTAAAGAACCTAAAACTTTTAGGTATATAAAACTTTAGCTGTCATAATAACAACAGAAATACTTCCTAAGAAAATTGGGTCACCCTGTATATTATTTTGCTTGCTTTTGGTATTGTAAAACATGCAATTTTTACTAAATGCGGTAATTAATTAAGCAATGTAATGGTTTGTTTATTAAACTGTATTTATTTATTTATTTAAATTAAAGCTATATATTAACTTTGTGATGATTAAAAAGATTGGCCATTTTTGTGCAATAGTGGTTTGTAAATAGTAAAAAAGACTGTAAAATAATGAATAAATAAAACACTCAAATTACCTGGTTTAATTATTTATTTAATAAAAAAGAAGCGCAATATTATCGTACTAAAATAATTTCTGTTTGTAATAAATAAAACTACATTAACATTTATGATTTTTCTAAATATTTAAGTTATTATAGTACTAAATTTTGCTAATAATACACATACAATGGAACAATGGTTAAATTTAGGTAAATGATTAACATTTATTACTAATATTCTGTTACTTTTATAGAAATATAAACACATTTACAATTCGCTTGCAAATTGTAACATTGATCAGTCATTTTATCAAAACGGGTTTCTAAGAAAATGTTATTTAAAGGCCCTCCTTTTTGTGCCATCCCTCACCCCAAAAATATATAAAAAAGTATTTTTACGGGATATTTAAAAATAAACAAATGTAGGCAGTGACCAGTATTTACAATGTAGTGTAAAGGTAATGGTAAAAATAATATTTAAAAGATAAGAGATAAAAGATTAATACAATAATTAGAACATATTTTTTAAAATAATAAAACTTTTTAGTATTATTATGGGGATTTACTCGAGCGTCACAGAGACCTATTGGGTTGCAAAGCCTAAATGATAAGAAGAAAAATGTTATATAATGTATACCTTTTCATCGGTGCAGGAAGTGCTATCCCTAAATAATTTTCTTCATAATACTAAAAAAGTCACGCTTGAAAATGTTAAACTGACGTTTTTTTGTAGCCTTCCGTTTCCTTTATGTCACTATCAAATAGATTAGATTAGTTGAATATACACTGTTTAGCATGTTATAAACTTACCCTATCTTAGTCTGACGCGCTCGATAATTTCTGATGGATATATTTTTGTTTTTTATGTTCGGCCCTGTGTACTCAATTATTTGGTGGAGGTACTTAACCGGGTATAAGATATCCTCCGGTATAATAATCTTCCGCACTGTAGTAAATTCCGAAATACCCTCAATGGGCTCCCCTTCCAGAACAATATTGTTGAAAAATATTAAACACTTTTAAGGAAATATAATTGCACAATGGTGGGGCCTTTAAAAATATATAAATACATTCAACGAAATAAACTACTTTAAAATATTTTTGATTAAAAAACAAAAAATAAATAAAACCACAAATTTTAATATAAAAACTGTACATATTTTAACAGGGTAATAAATCCTCTTCAATATCAAGGTTTTAAAGTATACTAAGTTGGTTTCAAGAATGTGATATGATTGTTTTAAAATTACTTTTTAATATATCCAAAAATAGATATTAAATTACTCTTTTATCCTTTTGACAAAGTGTTCAGTTTTTGACAAAACAATAAAGTTTTATTTACGTAAAATGTAAGTATATGTTTAAAAACTTTATAAAGTATGGTACCACAGTACTCTAGTCAGTTACTGTTATGCCTTACTTATACATATTTGAAGATGTGAAGTAAAAATGTTCAGGCAGAACTATGTCACGAAAAACCAAATACTGAGACGAAATAGACAAATACTTTTGAGCCGAAACATATTTGGCTGTGGCTAGTTCTTATACTACATTACCTCACTAACTATTCTAACAGGCCTATTTTGAAGAAAAAACAATTTATGTCTGGTTAATCAGCAACATATTTTACATTCCTAACAATAGAAGCTCTACCGGTGCAAAGATAAAAGATATTTTTTACTTACAGCCTTTAATTTTTTTTCTTTTTGATTACCTATATAATTTTTAAAGATATTTAAGATACATCCTTTTACATTTTAAGGTAATTAATAAATAGCAATATTTATCTTAATTCATCTTTTTTATTTTATACTTAAAATCTAATTTTTATGAATATACTATTAGGCAACTAGAATTGTAAAAACACGCTAAGCCACAATCACAAAATACGGAGTTAAAAAAATTGTGTTATGTCTAACTATTATTAAAAATAAACTTGAATACGTTTTTGTAAGTTAATAAACTTTAAAGATAATACCTAAAACTTTTTTACTGTTGCTTATTATATTAATAATTAAATAATTTAAAGAACAAAACAAATTTCTGTGGCTGTGTGGCTTATTGCTGTTATTACAATAAACCTTTCAATTGTTAAAAATAATATACTTTATGAACGATATATAAAAGATTTTATATAGAATCTATTTAAACCCAACCATGATTAACCATCTCAAATTAGGTTAGGCTTTGGCAGGCTGATGGGTAAACCCAATAACATCGCATTGGATACTACTAATTATTATTAACAAAGACCTAAAACGGTAATCTAGCATTTTAATTATTTTAATTACTGTAAAAACATTTACAAAAGTATAAAAACGTCTTAAATAAAGTGTTCGTTTTTTCCTTTATCTGATGGGCTTAGCAAATTTACATATGTCTATTTAAAGTGCAGACCTGATAAAATAACTTGATTCTAGAACTAGTAAGACGTCGCTAATGGAAAATGTGGATATAATACTTAAATTATTAAACTTTTTAGTGATCAGTATTAAAAGAAGAAAACATTATAGGCACAACCTTGTTTAAAAAAGATAAAAAAATGTTTATTTTTAGTAAAAATAAAAACATTTGCTTCCTTTGTATAAGTGTTAAAATATTAAAAGTATAAGAAATAATAAGCGGCTTTAAAATAATAACCCACTTTCTTCAATTTTAATTTTTATCAACAAAAACTGTTATAAATGAAATAATTGGTCTTTAACCAAATATTTACAGTTTAAATGTGTAATAAGCATGTTAAAATAATTTAGTTTTACACCCTGGGCGGTATACCAAATAATAAAAATACCTAAAATATAATTTTATAAAGTGTCCTAATAAATAATTATTTTGGCACAGATGAATTTTTAAAGGATCCTTCTGTGGTAAATTCTGTTTCTTCATTTACACTTTCTTGTGTTCCATCTCCGAAAAGAACTTCTGGTTCATGTTCTTCTGTCAACTCTCCTTTTACATTTTCAACATCTCTTACTGTAGTGAATTCTATTAAAGGCTTAGTAACTTTCTTTGTAGATATAGTGGGGATTGTTGTAGGTTTGGCAGAACCCATCATAGTTGTAGAAGGTACCTTGATAGTTGCATATAAAACTTTGTCTATGTAAAACATTGTGCCTAAATTGTAAACAAAAACTTCGCTTTCAACAATGAGCGCATTGTTAATGTGGACATTTTCTGAAAAGAAAAACTTAAAATTAATACAATAATATTTCTAAGATATTTCTAGATTTTTATTAACCGATATACGTATGTTTTTAATTAAGGTAATTATCTAATCTAAATAAAACGCTAAAACTTCAAAACTGTATTTTATAATAAATTAATTCACATTTAAAGATTTAAAAAAAACAAGTTTTGGTAAAGATTTACATAATTTTTAATAAAAACAAAACTTTAGTTAAAACTGATAAAATAAAGATAACGTTTATAGCGGATTAAATCGTAATATTTTCCCTTTACTTATATTCTAGCCTAGTTAGTTACGTTTTGACAAATTATTTAGGTTGTGAAGTTTACCAATATTTAAAATATTTATATTCATAAAGATAAAAGCAATTTTAGGTATTACATATTTAAATCTTTAGATTATTAATTCTAGACATTTGATGTTGATGGTATATTTTTATTTATTAAAAAAATAACATGTTAGGTTACTTTTCATGTAACCAGTTTAAAGTAGGTTATAGCGAGTGTAAAATTTTCCAAAATCATTATAGTCCAAACCAGGATCTCCATGCGATTTCGTATAAATCGTCCCAATAATAAATACATTACGGGTATATTATAGGTAATTGTCATCTAATATAGCTGTTTATAACAAAAAATTAAAAATTAAATAAATAAATAAAAAGTTAAGCATCATACTATTCTAAGTTGTGAACTAACTTTGGAAATTTTTTAATATAAAAGAAGTATCATATTTCTGAAAATATTATAAATCATTATTTAATTTTACGTTCTTGCGCCAGTTTTTTTCTTAGATATTTTAAATAGTTACATTTAAAACATAAAAAGTGATAAACTTAATAAATAGTTAAGATAAATTTATTTTAAAAATATATTTTTTATTAGTTAAATACTTAAAGTAGCACATTTATAAGGCTTAATCCTCTTATCGACTTGTATTTGCAATTATAAGAATAAACTAATAGGGTAATATTTTATTTTCTTTTTAAAGTTTAAAAAAAACAAACTGTTGTATTTTTATAAGAGTTTCTTTGAATAAAATAACACAATAAATTTAAACAATATTTATATTATTTAAATTTATGTAAATATATTTTTATCAATATTTAGCAAACGTAAAATATATATTTTCTTACATTATATAATAAATATTATTATTAATAAACATATTAAATTGTTTTTACCGATAAAGAAAAAAGGTGGGTAAAACGTACCTGTTGTCAAATTTTAAATTTACACCCCTTTTACTTTCTTATTTTTGTTGTATAAAATAAATTAAAATATTAATTTGCTGGGTCGATTCTGTAGTTTCCGGATCAGTTATAATATTTTTATTATCTTTTAAGACATATAGGGTATAACAAAATATGACTTTTTAAATGAAACACCCTGTATGTCTTGAGTATCATTAAAAGAGCTTTAAAAAATGTTTTCTTAATATACCTAATGTTATAAGTTTGGCAGAAGTGGCCATACACATCTGAAGAATAAGTGTAAATTTCAATTAGTTATACCTCATGAAATGGCCTTTAAAATATCTTCTTTAGGGTGACATTATATACAGGGTGTTCTATTTAAAAAAATATTATTTTTATCGTACTCTGTATATCTTAGAAGATAATAGCAATCTGATGACAAATACGGGTACTACAGAACTAACCCAACAACATAGTGTTTTAATTGCAATAAAAGGACCGTGCCAACGTCAGTAAGATACCATACTTTCAAAATTTAGTCTTTACCAGTTACAGGGATATGACAACACCGCCTTTTTATTAAAATTTGGCACCAATGCTGATATTACTCATCAATTAGGTATACTAAAAGACGCCCAAAAACCAAATTTTGTAAATACAGGTTGAGCGGTTGCAAAGGTATTTTGGCGCTAAATAATTTTTGCTAAAAGTGAAGTTTATCATATCTCATGGCAAGTAATAAATACAGAATTTTGAAATTTTAAAAACTTACTAAGTTTGATCTGCCCAATTTGATGCAATAAAAATAAATGGGACATTTTTTATAAAAAAAAAAAAAATACGTGTCGCACAAAACTGGGTAATCTGGCAACAATGTGCCGATATCACTTTTTAATTCCACATGTGTAAAACAATTTAGGTACCAAATTTGGAAAATGTAGCTTTAACGGTTTTAAAGATATTTAAAAGTTGCGGTTCTTTTTACTAACCCAGTATATAAAAATACAATATTAGTCGAAAATCTTACCCTTAGTCCGGTTAACAAACAATGTTTGATTTCCTAAGGTGGTTAGCACAGTTCCATTCTTCAAGTCTTTATCATAAAGCCTTCCCTTAACGAAATGATTTAGTAAAATCTGCAAACCCTCTCCATTGGAAAGGTAATTATCAGGCATTTTGTCTAAACCGAGTTCTTCAAAAGCTGTGTCTGTCGGGACAAAAAGGTGTATCCGGCTCCGGAAACATGCGGGGCTAAGTCAGCAAGATTCAGAAAACGGGTAATATGAGAAAATCTAAAAAAATTCACAATAAGAGGTTTTTTTTTAAACAGCCAATGTCAAATTTTTAATATTTTCAGGATATTAAAAACAAAACTTTATCAAACCGACATGGCTAACTTTATATACATTTTTGTAATATTTTCGTAAATATATCAGTATTTTACGCATTTAAAGATATACTTGCAGGTTCTATAAGCATTAGTTTTTTTAAATGTAAATTATAAAAGAAAACTTGACATTGGTTCCATATTAGAAATAACATTTGTTGTTTTTGCAAAAACCTTCAATTGAGAGTCAATTGTAATAACATGATAGACCACAAACGGAAAAAGAAGCTTAAATAATGTTTTTTTAGTTAATTCGATTCAAAGAAGATACTAATTTTTTAATTGTGTTATATTCTATTATTAAATAAATACATTAGAGAATAATACAGATTTCTGTGGCTATGTGGCTTATCACATTATAATAAGCCTTTAAATTTTTTAGTTTCTGCTTTAAACAAAAAACCCAAATTAGATTTTCTTTTTTATGGTTTATTTGTTTTCTGGCAGTTTAAATTTAAACAAAATAATATTTGGCCTTTCTCCAGTCAGATTAATAGTAATTTTAAATAAAAAATTTTCCACATTTTTGACACGCGACCAAGAGATCAGTACACGTCTGGCAGTTTGGTTAAGATCCTATTTTATTGGATTATGATAAGGTAATTTTGACCGGAAGCCCTTAAACCTATTTTTAGGGGTCGCAACCTTGTCTGTATAAAAGTAATTTTTATAAAATCTTAATAAAAATAATTATTTCATATCAAATAATATATTTTTTTAAGTAATCTTAACTTTTATTATATTATACAATGGCAGAATAGTTCTTTATAATATATAAAAAGTTTAATTTGTAAAATTATTTTTTTACTAATAACCATTTATTATTATTATTATTGTGGGTAAGTTTTATCAATTATTTGGGAACAGTTTTTGTATGTATTGATTTTTACACAGACCTAAAAATTAAAATATGGACTTGATAATTTTTTCCTTCACATAACTCTTTATAAAAAAGAAGCATAACTTAATATAAGGAATAAAGTACAAAGAATTTAAACAATTTTAGGCATACCGGGTGTTAACGCATCTATTAGACAACCCATAAGTTCTGGAGTATAAGACATGTGAAAATAAGACTTGGTATAAGTTAATGGTATGGAAAGAGAAGAGTTTTTGAATATTTTTACTTTTAAGTTACTTCAAGTTTAACCGGAAATGACTTTATTTTAAATTTTTAAATGGAACACCCTGTATATTTTAAAATTTTGGGATTAACATTACCTAGTCACTAGATTAATTTGCATCCAATCAGGGCTACCAAGATGCAATATTAAAAATGGCTCTGACAAAAGCAAGTAGGCTTAAAAACATTTTAAAATGGCACATTCTGACTTGTTGACTGACTTAAATTGTTTAAGAATCCAAAAATGACAAAATATACAGGAGGTTTTACCTAAAAATTCAAAATTAAAACCATTTTCGGTAGGACCGAAAGTGACATGAAAAATATGCGTAAACTCTTCTCTGTTCATACCTTTTACCTATACCAAGTTTCATTTTGATATGTCAAATACTCTAGGAGTTATGGCTTGTTTAATTAATTCGTTGACACCCGGTAATCCGATTTTAACAATATTAAAACATCGGATTTTTAAGAATATTAAAACATATTTAATAGTAAGGATAATTATTTTAACTAATAAACTAAATTAAAAGAATCATTTTTATTTTCTTGAAAAAGTAATATGTGCATGACAATGGCTACGAATGTTTAAGGTAATTTCAGAAATTTTATTTGTAAAAAGTAAACGCTTTTTCAGGTCAAAATGTCGCATAAGTGTAAAGTATGAAATGTTCTGCATTTAGAATTAAAATAAGAGTTTATGAATTGTAAAACAAAATGCTTCGACTGTTTAAAAAATAAAGTTAATTATGGCGGATCGAACATGAAACGTCGGATCATAAATTTAATAATATATTTTGTAGATGGGAGTGGGTGGCAATGATAATGTGACATTTATTTTAAAATATCTGTTTAAATAAACTTGAAAGGGGTATGCTAGTTTTATTTATTTACATAACTAGAATTCCATCAAATGAAAAATTTAAATTTTCTCAAATCTTATTAATTTTAACAATAATTTTTTAAATTTTACTTATTTTTGCTTTATTAATAGATTTTATTACATAAAAATATATATTTACTTATAATTTTGATAACCAAGCTATATAATAAAAAATAAACTTGAAAAATAAACGTGTTTTGCAAAATTATATTTTTTCGGATAATTTCAAAACGGCCTTAAATGTTGTCATTTATAATAAAAGTACCCGTTATTTTTTATTTGTCTATAAAAAAACCAAAAACACAAACTATAATAAATCTAGTCAATTCGTCACAAAAAGTTATTATTATTATTATTTTTAAATTTTGCATATTCACCTAAAACTAAACTTTAAACCCCTTTTTTAAATAACTTTTTTAGATATAATGCCAACATACCTAATTTGTTTTTTTGATTTAATTGTTTACTAAATACAGGGTGTCCGACTATATTTTGACCCATTTTGATCGCAAAAACTATATAAAAAAAGCGTTTTTAATCATATTCTCGCCACCTAGTTGTGACATTTGGTTGACACAAAAACAAAATGGCCGATTTTCCAATATAGGGCAACTATATTATTTTAAAACACCACGTATATTTTCTTACCAGGTTAAAGTTTAATCTTTTTCTTTAAAATATTGTAACATAGGTTATGGTTATTGCAAAAAATAACAAATTTATTAATTTTTAAAAATTGACTGCCTGGCAATTAAGTGTATTATTTAACAATAAAAATTTGCTATATACAAGATTACAGGAAATAAATACTGCATCAAAGCTTCAGGATATTTACAATATTAACAAAAGATTTAAAAAAGTAATATAACTTTAATAAAACTATTATTTTGTGAATAACGTATAGCTTAAAAGCCGTATTTTTTTAACCTTGTATATAGAAAATTTTCATTGTCAAATAATGCTCTTACATGCCACGCAGTCAATTTCTTAGAGATCAATATATTCATTATTTTTTAAAATAAGCATAACATATGTTACATTTTTACAGAGGAGAAAAACTGAATTTTAAGGTTGTAAAGAAATATATAGGGTACTCTATTTAAAATAACAAAATTGTCCTATACCGAAAAATCGGCCAATTTGTTTTAATGTCAACGAAATATCACAACAGAATGGCAAGAATATGATAAAAAACTTTTAAAACATCTAAGGTTTTCTGCGAATACCTCATCTTGATAGCTTTATTTGTTCTAAAGTTATTCGCGATTAAAATGGGTCAAAATATAGTCGGACAACTTGTATTTTCCCAAATGCTGCCCATGAGCCAAATCCTATTATTTGATTTTTAAGTTACTGGATGAGCAAGGGTAATTGACATTTTTTTAAAATAATTTCAAAAAAAAATTATATGTATGTGCTCAATATTTTGGCGATCATTGTAGAAACTTTTTATTTAATAAAATATGTTTTATAATTACAGTTTAACAATACACCATATTATAAAGTTTTTTTGTAAATAAATTTCGAAATATAATTTTTATCAGTTTTCAGTAAAAAAAAATATGTTATATCCTAAATAGAATTTAAAAAATGGCATCCAGTGCAAACTTACATAAATACTTCATAATTTTAGATCTTTTTTATTCCAAATATTTAAAAATAAATATTAGCAATATGTACAATTAGAACCTAAGCTATGCGGTATGAAAACTGTACAGGATTTCATTTATATTTTGCCACCTACTAAAAATAATAACAAAAAGAATAGAAAAAAATCTTTATAAAAGTTTTGTAGAATATTATATCGGTATTATTATCTTTTGAGCATAACAAAATAACTAAATGAACATTAAAAGCTTACAAAAAATGATGGTGCAAACTTTTTAAATGAAACACCCTATTTATTGCATTTCTTTAATGTCCCTTATCCCCTCCTTTACTTTTTAAACGGATCAATTACAAAAATTAAGACTGGGTGATATAAAATTGATAGCATACATTTTATATTTTAGAGTGAAATTGATAGATAAAAATTTTAAGATGGCGGTCATCTTTAGAAAAAAATGAAAAGGAGGGTCTTGTGACACATCATTTTAAAGCTCCTGACGGGTACTTTATAACTCTAAAATAAAAGTCAATACCTTTACCTAATACAAAATGGCGACAGTTTAAAAATTACCCCAATAACTGATTTGGTTTTCCATATCTTCAAAAGTAATAAAGTTAGATGTACTCAATAAGGTATTTTCTTAAAGCTTTTCTAAAGATATTTTTATCCATAATAATATACAGGGTGCTTTATTGAAAAACATATAATTTTTCTCCTACCCTGTATATTCCCAATAGTATCACCATTAAAAAGATCCTTAAAAGAGCTTTAAGAAAATATCCACATTAGGTACATCTAACTTTAATAATTTTGAAAATATGGTCATTCAAATCGGATATTTGGGTAATTTTTAAAGTGCCGCAATTTTGTATTAGGTGCAGGCATTCCAGAGTTATAAAGTAAAACAACAAAACCCCATTTCCATTTCAGTTTTTTCTAAGATGGCGCCCGACCGCCCTCTTAAAATTGTCATCTGTTAATTTCACTCTAAAATATATTATTTATGCATCACTTTTATATCCCAAAGGTTAACTTTTTAAATTGATCCGTTCAAAACATAAAAGGAGGAGGGAAATTAAAGAAACGCCCTGTATATTGTGTCACTATTAAAAGGTTTTTTTAAAGCTTTACAAAATTATCACACTTGATATATCTATCTTTGATAATTTTTGAAATATGATCACTTAAAACTAAAAATTCTTGATATAACTTCCATTACACCCAACTACGGCACTAAGCTGAGAATGTAGAGAAGAATTCATCATCAGACTTGATAACCAAAACTAACCTGAATTCACTATTTCCCCCTTCTTTTTGCACTCAATTCTTGATTAAAAGCTCAATTGGTACGTAATTTTTATTTCTACCTTTAAGACACCCATTTTTTTATTTATTTTACCCGTTTTTCCCATAAAATTGCAAAGCTTTACACTCAATCATTTCGAACGCAGGCCAAGGCTACTGCGATTGGAAGTGAAGCTTTACAATTTTATGGAAAAAATAGGTAAAATAAATAGAAAAATGGGGGTTTAGAGGTGGAAATAAAAATTACGTACCAATTAGCAAAACTCAAGACTTGTGAGCAAAAGAAGGGGAAATTTTGAATTTAGGTTAGTTTCGGTTATCAAGTCTGATGATGAATATCTTGAGAACGAAACGTTTTTGACTAAAAATTCTTTCAGATTAAAGTAATCAGCGGCCCAAAAACCCCGTATACCAAATTTGATTAAAATTAGCGATGCATCCAGTTTGTAAATAATTACCAACTTTAGATATCCATGTTTAGAATTTAATTAAAAAATCTTAATAAATATTTATATTACATTACAATCTCTCAAAAATTACCTTTATAAACTAACGTTTATTATGCATTTTTTTATATTCAAAGAATGGTAAATAGAATATTAAATTCAACAGGTGTATAATTCAATTACATAAATAGTAGTGTTTACCGTTTATCTCTTTCAAGTGCCAAAAAGCATGCGATAGGAATTGAGCTCCGAACCAGGGAAATGCCAATAACGGTGGAGTTTCTTTGTCTCTATGTTGCTGATGTAATTTCGAGACAACAGATTCGCTCACAAACAGGACTTCTCCAATAAACATGATATTGCCTTTTTCAACTGGAGTGTCTCCTTTTACAATTGCGGCGCCATTAACTGTCAAGTTTGCTAAAAAATAAATAAAATAAAACGTGAATTTTATTTTGTTGGTTAAGCATGTGTGTGACAGTGAGGTGTTCAGGGTTGGAACACATTTATTTAAAATTCAGTGGTTTGTTTTTTCAAAAAACGCTTTAACACGTCGAATTTTGGTATGGATAATTAAAATTAAGCTTTCAAAAGCCCTCATCGGCATAATTTTGAACTAGTAGGTAAAGGAGTCCATGACAATTGATAGTCAAGTTTTTCTTGTTGTTGGGTCAGTTAATCTCGTTTTTTTTAAATAATTTTTATAATTTATTGAATAAATGTAATAAAAAATACAAAAAAATTAGTTTACAATTAGTGCTTGTGTTTTTGGTGGTTGTCATTATAGATTCCGTAAAATTCTGCCATGAAGCAAAAGGTGAAAAGTTGGTTTTGTTATGCCTGCAATTTAAGTGTTAATATTCAAGAACTGACGTTTTGTCACTTTATATAAAATTACGCGGAACGTTAGCTGGTAACTACTTTTAGTTTATTTAGGTTTTTAGACTACGTTTTAGACTATAATGACTAATATTTTATCTAAAATGTAATGTCTTGTTTTTAAAAGTGCTTTTGCTTCTAGCCGAGACACAAACCCAAAATCGTATATTTCTGTAAATATGGTATATATTTTCGGCACTTTCGATCCAGATACCCATTTTTATCAGCTGACCGAATTGCAGCATTGCTGCTTCTTAATTTGAATTCCCTCTTGGCAGCGGTTTTCTCATGGTAAATTAACGTATATAGGGTGGCTCAAAAATAAGCGACGACTTCATTTTTTAGATTAGATAAAACCACCTTTCTATTTTGACATTTTTAAATTCTGATTTAAAGTCTAAATTTGTTTTATGTACCATGTTCTACCTAAGGTCAACAGTTATCAAGATATTACCAGCAATGTATTTTTAAACGTGTTAAGTTTCGTAACTCCGACCAAATTCATATAAAATTTGGGAGTTTATCTTTGAGAAAAAGCTGGTCCTCGTAAATTAGGGTTAAATAATGCATACAGGGTAGGTAGCACAAAAAAGCCATTAATTAAAACTTTTTTTTTAACGGAACTACCTATTTTAAATTACATTTTGAAATTTTGCATTTATGGTCTATACTAAACTAAAACTCTACAGTTATCAAGAAATTTAATTCTGAACATAAATAAAGAGTGAAAATATGAAGTTAATGACCGTCGCATACTTTTGGGCCACCCTGCACAAATTACTTTATCATGATGAATCCAAGGCTGTATATAAAAATCAGCGTGATCAAAGTTTTGAAAAAAATGTTATAATTTTCTCGATCACTTTGTACCTAAGGAATATAACATGATATAAATAAAACATGGTTAGAATTCAAAAAAAAAAAAGGTAAAATTTAAAAGAGCAAAAAAAGTTCCTTCCCTTGAAAAATAATACACCTTTGTTGTCAGTCCTTAAAATGTTAAAGAAAAAAAGGTCCTCGCCTTATACTTTTATCTTGATATTGAATACGGTAAATCCCGGTATTCGAACACTGCTATTCACATTTGGATATTCGAATACTGGGTATGCCGGTATTCGAATACTTGAAATTCCGGTATTCGAATCCTTCGCATCCGGTATTCGAATACTCAAAAATTGTATTTGATACTATTATTCAAAAACGGTATACTGAATATAAAATCCCGAATATAATGCAATTTTCTGAAATGTGAAGAGTGATATCGATGTCAAGTCTCGCAGCAACCGACCTTTCATAAATTGGAGAAAATCGCTGAGTTTGCGAGTTTAGTTTAGGGTTTTTTAAGTTAGGAAAAATTGTTAAATATCGGCTTTATTTTGACCACGGATTAATATTTAGGAGAGAAACATTTATAGTTATTCATTTATCATATTTGTTGCTCCGATTTTTTTATTTGTCATTGCAATTGATTGTTAAAAAGCTTAACATTTGTAACAAAATGTACAAGACAAACTTATGCCCATTTTTAAGAAAAATAAATATTAAGAAACGGATACTTTAAAATATTTTAAAATCGAAAAATACCTACGAGTCCTTTTAAAAGGATTTCTCTTCCTCCCAGCGTTTGTACTACTTGACCATCCTTAATAGTATCTTGTTTGAGATGTCTCTTAACAAAATGATTTACTATGATACTTTCGGTAAACTCCGGAACACTAAAGGGATAAAAACCCCAGTCTATGGGGTGCCATCTCTGGAAAGCATGGTCTGTAGGGACAAATACGGTGTATTCTTCTCCTGGAAACAAATAAAAATAAGTTATTGTGGACATTAAAAGTTTATTTTTTGTAAAATATCCATTTCTTTTGAGAGATGGACATTAACATATAAAAATCATAAAACTTACTACTAGGGATGGTCCCGATATATCGATTATTTTTAAATATCGATATATCGGAAATCAAATATTGATAATCTTCATCGATATTTAACTTCTCGATATATCGACATCGAACATTTTCGATATTTGTGGTAAATAAGACAAAACATAAATGCGATTTTTTCACTTAAATTTTTAAAACTGCCAAAAAAGTAATACAGTAAAATAAAAAAAAACTAAAGTATCAAGGTAATTTTTACTATTATGCTGTATTTATTTACTTACTACCTGTTAAGAAAGAAAAATGCATAAAAAATAAGTTATTGATATTTTTCTTTCTTAAATATCGATATATTGCTCTTCGATATATCAAATAATTAATATTAGCCAAAACAATATTTATCGTTATCGATATATCGAGGTTTTTTTAAAATTTGATATTCCTACTTACTACCCACTTTTTATTTTAAATATATATATTGTTCACGAAGACAAATGGACAAAAAACTTAATTAAAAAAATAATAATAATTTATCATAAAAATGTTTGCTTGTAAAAAAATGATATGATTTAAGAAGAAAAAATGTGATTTTTGTTCCAAGAGTAAACTACATTTAATTTTTATTTTTAATCAGAATGTCATAAAGAAAATGTATTTAAAATAAAGTTTAGAATCGATTAAAAAAAACTGAAAAAACGCCTTAATTTATCGTTTACGGCTAAAAATTATGTTGTGAAAAATTTGGAGGAAACAGGTGTACTACCTTTTGCTGTCTTCCAGGCTAAATAAAACTGGTTTCTGGGAATTCAAGCGTTTATATATATTATATATATTTTTTACGTCAATTATTATTTTTTCTTCCCTTACTATTTCTTAGCATATAAACTAATTTTCATATTTTCAATTAACAAAAATAGTACTTAAAATTTTTATCACTCATAAATAAAAAAAATAAAAAAACCCTCTGGTATATTACTTTCAAATTATATATAAAGCTACCAAAATATGTTGATAGATACATTAAAATTGAAAAGTCGATTTTAAGTGGCCCGTTTAAAAGAAAATTGACTCATTACACATTATTATTTTATACCAATTTGGATATTTAAACATATTTAAATCCTGGAAAATAAATGGAAAGTTGAGGTTATTTAAATGTGATTCTATTCCAATAAAATCCTTGACACGCAATTTGCCCTTATTCAAAGGGATCGTCACGCATTATTGAAATTCCGTTAACCCCCTAATACAAAACCCCAATTTACCTTCGTTCAGCAATCGAGATACGTTCGACCTCGATAGGAAGTGTTGGAAGACTCTGACTCGGCTCTTGAGGAACGATAGCACTTCCATCACGTTTTCCGCAAACGTCGTGTTCGATTGATTCTTGCCGGCCTCTTTGGTATCTAAAACAGTTGAAAGCGGCTTTATATTTGCCTGCTTTCCACTCTGCGTTGCGGGCATAGACGTGGATGAGGTGGATCCATTGCTGGTTATTGGATTCTCATCTGGGAATAGATAGCTGTCGACGATTACAAGGATCCTGTAATTTAGACAAATAAATTTGGTAGAAAAAGCTTCGAGTAAAATGGTTTTTTAAGAAAGTTATTTTCTTTTTGATTGAGTTTAAATTGGCTCTTCGAGCCTGATATATAGAGGTAGGTCTTTGTTGATAAAATAAATGAAGCGATAAGAAAGACCACATAGTTAAATTATTAACTAAAAACGGAATTAATTTTAAATAATTTATATGCCTTCTTGTTGTTGTCCTTAAAATATTGCTATATTGCCTAATCCAAATTGAAAATAACATTTCTATGTCTGAGTCAGATGTGGTAGATTTCTGTAATAGCCAAAAATGTACTGATCCTTGTTATCACCATACAAAAATAAAACACTTTTTATAAACTATATATTTAATCAGTGGTCTTTTTATACGGTACACGCCAAGATCTATCTAGAAAGAATGGGACCGCTTCGGTCAACTGGTCCCGTCGTCTGAAGCAAAGTTAAGCACTATTCACCCCTATAAATAACCGGTCGCTAAAATAAAATAAAGAAATACCCGAAAATAATTATAGATAAAAACGACGTTTCGGTGGCAAGTCTGCCTTCGTTATCAAGTTAAAATTAGGTTAATAAATAAAAATAAAAAATTAATTAATATTTAAATTAAAAATTATTAATACAATTTTAAGCTTTTTAGTTTTGCAAACTCTAAAAATAGTTCTACGTACTACAAACTAAAAAAAAAATAGTTTTACTTATGACACAAACTATTTTCAGAGTTTGCAAAACAAAAGCTTAAAATTTTAATAATTTTTAATTTAAATAATCGTTAATGTTTTATTTTTATTCTTTAACTTAATTTTAACTTGACAACGGTGACAGACTTGCCACCGAAACGTCGGTTTTTAATTATATTTTTTTTGGGAGATTTTTCTTTATTTTGTTTTACGCGACAGACCGTTCATAGGTCAGTAGGGCTAAACAGGGTCAGCTTGTATACCCCGGGACCAGGACCGAAGTGGTCCCATTCTTTCTAGATAGATATTGGCGTGTATCCAATAAAAAGACCATTGAATAAATGAATCCGCCTAACCAATATAGAGCATATCGTCAATTTTATATTTTTAGATAGCACAAATTAGTCATTATATAAAATTCAACGGTCTCTCCTTATTTTTGCCGCCAGTGTATTAATATGTAATAATGACAGAGCTTCCAGATACAACACACTTCTGCAATATTATAGAAAATAAAAAAAATCTTTTTTAAATTCTACAATACGCAGATACTAAAAATTGGTTAAAAATTAATAATAGTTGATGCCTGTGTTGACTGTTTTCTTTGTCTAAATTTAAATAAAAACCCATAAAGAAAATCTATGATTACCTAAGTTACAAAAGCTTAAAGCAATCAACTTCTCGATTTTAAGTGTAATATAAATATTATAGAGTACATTTTTTAATTTTCTCTTCCCCTGCTGGGGCTGGGTTGCTTAGGGCGATGTTGTCAAAAAACATCTTAACGAATAAGTCATTACAAATCTGAATACTTTACTCGGATGGCCATATTTCCGAAGCTAATAAAGTTAAATATAATTAATGTAATAGTTTTTTAAAGCTTTTTAGACGAAATATATAACAGGATTAGTAAAGAAACCGGAACGGTGGATTATCTCAGCAAAATGTAAATGAACCAAATTTTGGGCGAAGAGATACCTGAACATGAAGAATTCAAAAATGTATTTGCGTGGTCGCCAAGTTTATAGTTTTTCTTTAGGCTAGGAAATTTAAAAAAATATATAATACTTCCTAATCGTCTTTTAAATAGTGTGCGAGCAACAAAAACCGGAATAATTTGAAAAAGAGATTTAACTGATGACCGCGTGGCTTTTTCCCAGCTGAATCGTAGTCTAACACCATTATTATGTTTTTGCACTTCTGCCAATTTCGGAAATACAGTATCATGCTTTTTTAAATTAATACAAAAACGGATTGGTATGCTGAATTATCTCAAAAACGATATAACCAATACCGTAAGTTGTATCATTTTTTAGGTTACTTTACAAAAGTATGTCAAAGTCAAATCATGACTCATTTTTATTAAATAATTTTCCACATTTTTAAGGCGTGTCCAAAAGATCAGTTTAGCAGCCACGTTAAAAACTTATTTTATAATTAGATAATTGTAAAATAATTACGACCGGAAGCCCTTGAACATATGTAGTAAAAAATGTTTAGGGTTAGCAACCTTCTCTAAGTAGTAGTAAAAATGTGTTAAATATCTTTGTTCTGGAGAAAATAATGCTTAGGTTTTTGGTGCCGTTACAATAATTAGAATAAGAGCTTGCACTTACCCATGAGGTACTTCAATATTTTTTCCAAAACGGTTACATTGTTTGCTTTAATTTTATTTTCTTTATCCATTCTTATACTAATGGTTCTTCCTCCTAAAGAGGGTAAGGAAATGTCTGCCACTACTTTGGACAGGTTTAATTTTGTACCTAGTACTACATGATCCAACAGTAACTTCTTAACGAGTTCTGGCTGTTGTAGAAGTTTGTCTGCTCTATTTGAGGGCGAATTTTTTGGAGCAAATATCGTGAATGGTTTATCTGAAAATAAAAATAAAGAAAATATTGATAATACCTAACACAATTGTGGATATAAAACAGCAGAAATTAAATAAATCAATGGGGAACCAGTTTCATTTTATAAAAAAAAATGGGTTTCTTAAAGTCATGCACCACTTTTCAGGCAGCTTGGTCTAACATAATAAACATAAATTATATAAAAGAAAATGGTAAACGGTTTTATTGTACTAAAAGCTAAAAAATATTTTGCCAAGTCCTAGCTACCAGATCGGTTTAATGTTCTTATTAATCTGGGATATTAATCAGAATATAATAAAATTGTTGGGCGTAGGGACAGATTGATTTGAAGAATGGTGCGATCTGGTAGCTAGGACTTACCAAATTAGTTTTTACCTTTTAGTACAGTAAAATCGTTTAACATATAATTTTTTTTTTAATGTTATAAAATTATGTAAAAGCCATTCTTTTACTATTTGGATGTTTTTATTTTGTATATGATTAATTGGATTTGTGTCAGGATTTGTGTAGGTGTCAGCGTCTGACAAAAGAGTTGACATTTTAGAATCATAGTCAACCCTGTTCATCAAAACACTGACATTGCCCTCTTCGGCTCTGAGTAAAATAACGTCCCTATTATTATGAAGAAATTTTTTTGCGCTCTTAAAGTCACGTGCAAGTCTCTTATAGAACACATACTTTAGATATTTCATTAGTTTTATTAATATAAAAGTTAAAATCTTTTCTGATGTTATGTATTAAATGTCCCTTTTCAAAAGAATAATGACGTTATTTTACTCAGAGCCGGCAAGGACAATGTGAGTGTTTTGATGAACAGGTTGACTATGATTCTAAAATGTCAACTCTTTTGTCAGACGCTGACACCAATACAAATCTTGACACAAATCCAATTAATTTTAATTTTTATTTTTAAGTTTTTATTTTTGTTGTTAGTTGACACTTCTCCTTCTATTGAGTTAAATTAATACCTCACTATAACTAACCAGAACTAACCAACGATTTTATTATTTGTCTGATTAATACACCAGATTAATGAGAAGATTGGTGCAATCTGGTAGATAGGACTTAGGACGGATTTATTTTTTAACTTTTTGTATAATAAAACCGTTTAACATAAAAACTTTTTATACATAATTTATTTTCAAGTTTTTGGTTTTGTTGTTAGTTAAGTACTTCTCATTCTATTGAGTTCATTTATTTCAGAATGAACTTCATTCTACTAATCAAGCCCTTTCATTAGATAGCCATATTGAGGTAGTTGTGAGAAAATATTTAATTGGCCATTTTGTATTGGCGGCCATTTTGAATTTACAAGCGTAAAGAATGTATTGTATTGTAATCAAGATTAAGAGTGTGTACCAAATTTCAGATCGATCTGTTGTCAGCAAGGGGTCAAACTCCAACTACCAAATTTGACCCAAATAAAGAAATATATAAATAAGGAGGTCAAGCTAAGTAAAAGCGTTTAAAAATATATTTTTTTAAGTTAATTACCTCTTTTAATTATTAATGACAATTAAACGTGTTTGGTATGCATTTAATGTAAATATCCTCTATAAAGAACTATCGTCCTTGGTGCTTGGTCTCAGACATATTTTTTTTTATAAAACACCTTGTATTTTTAAAATGACGTTTTACAGTTATTAAGTACATCGTTTTATTGAATCTGATTCAACCAATCGGTTATAACTTAATTCGACAAAATACAGTGTGTCCCCGGATGGGTCTCTTAAAGTTTAAAGCAGTATTTTGGAAAAAGTCGTCGCATGGTCGAAAACTAATTAATCCAGAATTTTACTCCTTTATAACCAAAAATATCAAATTGACCAAGAATAAAAACCTTTATCTTTAGAAAATGTTATAAATAAGTCAATTTTATGTCAAAATTGGAAGTTCAGCGTTAAGTTGAAATATGTATATATATATATATATATATATATATATATATATATATATATATATATATATATATATATATATATAATAAGAAATAAGAAAGTAATTTTCTTGAGCCTTAGAATAAACAATTTAATAAGAGTTTTAAATTCTTGGGCATAGAGGCTCCCAAATGACAAAAAGAAAAGAAAACAAATACATAACCTGGTAGAAATGACTACTTGGCTGGTTACTTTAAAATTACGAAGTCTCCAAATAAATGGATGACCCCGGGTCGCAATGAAGACGGTGACACGTGTTTCATCCTTGTTGGGAATCATCAAATATATATATATATATATATATATATATATATATATATATATATATATATATATATATATATATATATACTATAAGTTAAAAAATATGGTTCAAATAAAAAGGTATAAAACATTTGTCATACACGACTCTGTTGAACAATTAAATTTTTGGTCCATTTGTACTATTGTAAAGTCCATCCGTGAAAATACTGTATACTGATAATACCCTAAAAAAATTTATACATATATTTTTAAAATCAATAAATTTAAATATGTGCGATAAACTTGTATGGGTTGTAAACCCAGTACCTTATTTTTACCAATTTATTTTATTCCAGGAGGTACGAGACTTGCACTCTCTAAATCTATTCGGCAACAAGTTACTTAGCAAATTACTCCTGTCTTTATAGTTTTTAAAATTCCTAGGAACGTAAAAAATGGGTACAATATAAATACTTATTATTATAATAATGTAATATATAAAAATCAGGGTCATTTTAACGACATCTATTATTTGTAACGTATCTTTTTCCAGCCATTTAACTTTTCATTCAATGTAACGTATCGGATTATGTGATCAATTCAACGGAGACGGGAAGAGGATACGATAAACTTTATGTTTCAAAAAATATAGAAATGGGAATTTAATATTGAAATATTAGATTTATTCCTAACCTAAACGATATTCTCTAAATAGGCGGAAAAGAGAAATATAAAATAAATATATCTCGAGTGGTTTAGGTTTCAAGATTTTTATTTCAATAGGATGTTTTTGATATGCTAGTAAAGTATTTATAATTTTTCTTGCTCAAAATATTTTTAATTTATTTAAGTCATATTGGTTGTTAATTTTTTATTAATTTATTCTTAAATTAATATTGAATTTTCTAATTGCTAATGTAAATTTTATTTGTTAATTTGATTAATATAGTTAATTTATTATATCCAAAAAGGGCTTTTTGAAAATCTGACTTATACAGGCTGAGTTTTAATCTACACGTAAAACTTCAGGGCCGTACGCAAAACACAAGCGACAATATAAATACTTATTATACTAATGTAATAAATAAAAATATAAGGGTCATTTTAATAACATCTACTATTTGTACTGTATCGTTTTTCAGCCATTTAACTTTTCATTCAATGTAATGTATCAAATTATGTGCTCAATTCAACGAAGACGGGAAGAGAATACGATAAATCTTTATGTTCCAAAATATATAGAAATGAGAATTTAATATTGGAATATTAGATTTATTTCTAACCTAAACGATATTCTTTAAATAGGCGGAAAAGGAAATATAAAATAAATATATCTTGAGAGTGGTTTAGGTTTTAAGATTTTTATTCAAATGCATATTTGTTATATGATAGTAAACTATTTATTTTTATCAATAATTTCTCTTTCCCAAAATATTTTAAATGTAGTTATAAATTATTGGCTGTTTAATATGTTTATTAATTGTATTTTTTGAATTATTATTTTATTTTCTTATTGTTAATATAAATTTCATTTGGTAATTTTATTATTACACAGGGTGTTTTAGAACTATGGGATCAAATTATGTACGTCACTACAGCACTACCACCCTAAGAAGCGTTAAAATTTAGAAAGACGATGAATTGCTTAAATAGGATTTAGTGCATTTAATATTTGCCTTTTGTATATACTGTTATTACAACAATTGTTTAAAATGTCATGTCAATGTCAATGTTTAACCAAAAAAAAATATTTTGTTTTTTAATCATTGTTATCTATTATGTTAAATAATTTTATCATTTTTCAATAATTGTTGTGATGATTTCATGTACAAAAAGCAAAAATTAAATGCAATAAATCCCATTTAGGTGATTCATCTTCATTCGTGCGTAGTGCCGTAGTAACACTTTTCCAGACATGGGTCCCCATACTCAAATGTTTTCTACTGTTGCACTGAATAACCCCTAGAAGTTTGGGAGCAAACTTCTAGGGGTTAATAGTTCTGAAACACGCGTATTTAATTTATTATTTTCAAACAAACCTTTTTAAAGAACTGATTTATACAGGGTATCAATCATCAATAATACATCAAACACAAAAAATGCAACATAACACGTAAGTAAAATATCACTCATATAAATTTACCACTTAAAGCCCTAATATAAATTACCCCTGTACCAGTTACGTGCAATATTTTGGATAGAGGGGACGTAAGTAAATATTTTAATTTTGTTAAAGGCGAAAAACTCTTTGTTTACAAAGCCGAACGAATTGCCAAGCTTCCACCTACTATTTAAGTTTAAATACACTGACATTAGCGTCGAGGCTGGCAATTACTAATATTTAAGATGGGATATATTTTTTAAATCTACAAACAAATAAAATTTACCAAAGCCATCTACCAAACCACACTAACCAAATTAGAATACCAAAACGGACCGAAATCACATTACAAACCACATGTTTGTTGATCTCAGGGGTGATAAACTGAACAATCCCCTTAATAAAAATTTAAAAGTAAATTCCGTTCAATATGTAACCAAGGGTCATTATTAATAACTTAATATAGCTATAAAACAATAAAAACTAAGCTAATGCAAACGTTCCAATGACCTAAAAGTCAAAACAACACAAAAAACATTAAAAAAACTACCAATACAATTGTTACAAAGAAATACGAACACTAAAAATTAGGCTTAAATGAATTGAGCACTAGTGCCAAATTTATTCCCTTTGGTTAGTCCCACTGGTTGCCGATCTGCATTTTGTTTTTTGGAAAAAATAGGTCTTAAAACATTTCATAAATAGAGTTAAGACGTCTTAGTACCCAGAGGATTATTAAAAAATTATGTAAATCGATGCAGTAGAAGTCTTTAACGAAGTGTCTGAAAATTTTGGCTAGGCGTTATAAATATAAAGATAATGGAAAAACTATTTTGTGCCACAGAATAATCAGCTGCATTTTTTTCTTTGTTCCAATATACAAGTTATATTGACGTTTGGTTTGTCTATTAGCACTCTACTGTTAAACTTAATAAAGCAGATTACTTATGACATAAAATATTCAAAAATCAAGCATTTACTTATTATTTGCAATAAAAATAAATATAAAAAAACTTCATAAAAATATGATAATTTCTAAACCTGTGTTGTTTTAATGCTCTTATACTAGTTGCTATTTTCATTATAGTTTACAGTATAAAGAACTGTTACAAAATTTATATTTACAAAAAAACTTTATGGATTAGGCAAACTGTGTCGTAACATAGTTTGTAAACTGAATTAAATAGAAAGAAGAAAAAGGATAGTGTATTATATCAGAAAATCCCCAAAACATGTAATAAACTTTTTTTCTTCTAACGAATCATTGATTTAATGTCAATGTCTTCCCTTATGTGTATTAAGAAAATAATGATTTCTCTCTAAGGACCAAACTATAATTAAACAAAAGTTAAAGTACGTCACAAGTTAATTAATAAATAGCACACTGTAATTGACACCTATGTTTCGCTAAACACCCCTTAAATCTCTCTCTGACATAATGAATTAAGACAGTGTTTTCGCTGACTAACGAACTATGGAGTGATTGATAGTCTAAAGAGCAAACTTAACGAAATTTCTCCCAGTTGGTCTTTAACTTCCCCTAACACCAATCTGGACTAATTTAAATCATTTGTCAAAAATATATAAGATTTTGTGTAGACTAATTAATTAATTAAATAACTATTAGGTGTAATTTCATTTTTGTTTTTGTTTACAGTGTGTTCTTAGGATAGGTGTTACAAGAGGAAAAATAGATCAAACATTTTTCGGAAAATACCGACTTAAAAATTAAAAAAATAATATTGGATAATTTGTCCTCTTGTAACACCTACCCTTGGACTCACTGTGACCGGCATAATTGTTCAACTACATGGAACATTTTTTTCTTAAAATAATGTATTTTTAATAAAAAAATTAGCACATTACGTTTAAACTTACAAAACACTGATCAAAGTTTGGTTAAACCCTAGTGTATACAAGGTGCAAATTTTTAAATGTAACATAAGAGAACCTTTATTTTTGAACTTAGAACAAAATAGTTACTGGAAAACTTGTTTAAATTTAGAAGTTACGTCAAATTTTAGGTAGTTATAGTTTTAAAAAACCAAAAAGCCCACTTTTTAAGCACTTGGAAAGAAGTTAAAAATATTTTTTTAAATAATCTTAAAACAATAATAAACAACAAAATACTAGTAATATGGTAAAGCGTCGGGCGCTCGATATACGAAAAATATGACATTTTTATTGTCAATAAAAACCACAAATTTTTATAAGGGTTTTTATTTAATGCGTTAATAATTAAAATAAGATTGGAAACGTGGGTAAACATAAAATTTGTAAGAGTTTATAAAAATATTTTTGTTTTATTATAACAACTTACATATATTATGGTAAGAAAATTAAAAATAATTTCCAACTAGTCGAAAAAATATACAAAAAAATCCTCAATTTTTGACAATTAAAGGAAATTAGTGTTTCAAAAACTTAAGGCAATGCCTAACAAGAGATTTCTTGGCCCAAAATAAGACAAAAAAGACTAACAGGCTGTTTCTACATTAAGGTAAAAAAATAAATACTTATATATGAGCTAATTTTATGAAAAAAGGGTACATAAACAAATAAATCTAGGTCCGAAAACGCACTTGTTTCCAAGATACAGGGTTCTTTTTATTTAATTTTTTTAATATCCTGAATATTCTTTAACATATTTTGATAAAAGTTGGCATTGCTATTTGTAGCATCTCTAACTTTATAATGTTTATTGAGTCCAGTGGCGATTCGAGTGGCACCTGAACAAATGACAAAAAAATGTACTTTAGTAGCTAGCTATAAAGCCTTTCTTTCTAGATTTTTTCGTATTTTGTTTAATTTCGAAAGAAAAAAATAGATCCACCTAATTGCATTTTCCTGGAACAGTCAAAAAATTTGAAACGCCCTGTACTTTGTCAGCAATATACATAAATTATTGCATTTAAAAATAAACAACATATATGGTCCACGGATAATAATTATATAAAAGAATAATATTCAATTATTACAAAGGTTTTGCGAAACACCCTTCAAATTTTTGTCAAAAGAAATTAAAGCGGTTTTTAATAAGCTGTATAATGAACTATGAACTAATTGATGATCTTAGTTAACTTAAGAAAATATCTCCCAGTTGGTATTTTACCCTTCGCTAATCTCAGGTATTTCGTGTTATCCAGTATAAACATGAAAATCTTTGTGCATAATAAATTATAATTTAGTTTAAATTTAATTAATATACCTTATACTTACTTTAAAAAGATCTTATTTTAACTTAGCTATTAAATCAAGTATGGATTTTGGTAATTGTGACAATATTTCATTTCTGATAAAGACATTAGATTATTAGGTATATCTAGTTGCTCTTTTATCTGCATGTATACTTTGCTCGATCAAAAACCTTTAGACAGTTTAAATATCAATTAAAATTAAAGGTCAATACACATAAACTTATCACTCATTTTTGATACCCGCGAGACTTTAATACTACCAACTGATTTCAGGCGTTTTTAATGCATATGCTTGAAGTTGCAACTATATTTTCTTGTTTGCTTGGCTAATTTTAATTTGTTGTATCTGATCCTAATAAATTTTATTTTAAAATTAAGAATTGTTCTAAAACATTAAAACTGACAGAAAAAAATAGTTCGCCATGGATTAAATCAATAATCATTTATTTTTTGTTGTTTTTGCAGAGCTTTCTATTAAAAATAACTTTTTTCTTGTAAAATAAATATTAAAAAGTTTTCCATATGTAAACAACTTAGGCATACACTATGCAGAAGTAGAACAAATAACAAAACATCATTTTGCAATACATATTTTTTTTGTTAACTTCTCCAAGTGGATATTTTATTAAAAATCAAATTTTATATTTTCTACTTATTTTAATTAACTTACTTAGGCTTTAAAATAAATATAGATTTTTTCAATAGTTCAACTTCTTGCATTATGCTTATAATACATATCCTAACAATAATAGATAAGTTTAAAAAATAAGAGTTTATTTCAGAAAAATATTATTACAGAAAAAAATATATTAACTAAATGAAAATAAAATAAATTTCTATTATAGAACACTTTAATTAAAACATTAATTTAAATGTTTGTTTCTTGTTATTTTAAATATGCTTTATTACATATTTATTTTATTTTCACTTAGTAAAAATAACATTTATTTTTCTCTGTAGTAAGTAGTTCTTTTCTCTAATAAAGTAATATATGTTTTTTAAGTTAAGGTAAGATAATGAAAATATTTTAAAAATACAAAAGATGATTTTTAAATAGGATATCAAGTTGCAGTATCTAAATAAAAAAAGGTATTTAAACATATTTTCTTTTATGGCCTTCTTTAAAACAAGCGAATATTATAAAAAATGCTAATTTTCGTTAAAATTTAAAATAAAAATCACTTACTAAAATATATATTGAAAAAGCTCAAAGAAAGCCTAATAAACATAAGTAAAAATATACAGGGTGTTCCATAAGAAAAAACATAAGTTGGGTAATTTTTTCAAAACGGGTCAACATACGCAAAAAAACTACCTACCCAAGAAAACCTTTTTAAGTTTTTATAGCTTTATTAACTAACGAGTTAAATAGGTTGTAAAAATAGTCCAAATCTGAAAATTACCCAGTAGCTCCAGTGCCAGATTTATATTTTTTACGAGTGTAGGCCACTTTCTTCCGCCGCCCTAAGTATCTTTCAAAAATATAAATTTTCCATAATAGGTACGTAGGAAGTTAATTTAAAGAATGAATTAGTCATTAAGGGTAGGTAGCGGGGGCGGTTACAGTGGAGTCAGTGCTTTCGCCGCGTCGCCCCGCTGTCATCCATCAGTCACAAAATAATTTAAATAAAATAGATACAAATAGTAATAGTAAAAATACCTAGGATTGATAATTTTCGATTCGAATGAGTTTCTATGAGAATTTAAAGTAACAATATAAAATACCATGAGACAACCCGTTAATTTGTTTGACTTTATCCTCTGAAATTAGGTGAGCTTCCTCTAAAATCTGCCTCCTCTAGGACGCTGCCGCCCTTAGGCCGCAGCCTATATGGGCTATTGACAAATCCAGCACTGAGTAGCTACGAGATGAATCGCAATAGCCATAAACTGTTTTCACTACAGTTGTTGTCCCAAAGAAGAGGTCGAGAGTCCTAAATTAGATTTTTCATATTCCTTACGGTTTTCGACCTTCCTGCATAACTATCGAAAATGAAACACCCTGTACATACATAAAAACCCAATGATACAAGAATACCAAAACATTTATTAACCAAACAATTATCTCAAGTACTATAGTATATTGTATAAGCAATAGGTAAAGGTATATCAGTCAGTAAAGCAACAAGAAGGGATGAACGATGAATCATCCAATACGAAATGTTTACATGCCGGTATTCATGTTAGACTGTCTCTTTTCTTCACATTACCTATATGTTATGTTATTTAGCAGATCCGGTATAGTAGATCTCCTGTCAGCTAGGTTTACTACTCTTAGCAATGAACCACCAGAGCGACAGCCGGAAGAACCATACATTATTAAAATGTATAGTGAAATAAAAGCTCTTTAGTGAAAAAGTGGAACAAGTGACAATTAGAAAATAACAGGTAACAATTAAAAATACTGCGCCATTTAGGGCAATAGTGAATTATTGTTGTTAATTAATTCCTAAAAATATAAAAATCGCAAATAAAAATTATATTGTAAGAAATACAAATATAAATAAAATATTACTGCACTTGTCTTTTATTTTAACAAAATGTCACTTGTACGACTTTGTTTCCGTTCCCCTTAATTTAAGTTAAAAATAAAGACATGTAAATGTCTAATCCAGAAGGCTTGGCGATCCCTAACCGGGAAGACATTTTGGGTAGGCAGAAGTTATTTAAAAATAACGTCCGTGGTGATACTGCCTCTTTATCTAAAAGGTGCTGTAAAGTTGAAACACTGCCTGTTTTAGTGCTTGGACAACGTTGACGAAACGGGTAACTCACGGTAGTTTGGTACTTACGCATAAGCCTTGGTGAGTTTTTACAAAAATAAAAAAAAGAACCAAAATAATGTAGCGGAAAATAATTACTTTTAAAATCACCCTAAAAAATACTCGGAAAAAAATTATTAGAATAATAACAAAATAAGAAGAAACGATTTTTAACTAAGTGTATATATAATCACATACTGTAACTTCCTAATGCAAAACACAAATTCAAGGTTTAAATGCTTGCTTATTGGCCATATCTTTAATTTTAAGCTTGAGTAAAATATCCTTTTTATTTGTGGGCATTCTTTTAGAAAATATTATTAAATTTGAATTAAATTTACACAAAGACTCAGTGCCGTTGATGATTCTCATCTTTATGTCTAATTTAATCCTTGCATTCTCTTCTTCATCCCTGATTGCACACACCTCATTCGTGCAAGACCCTCTTCTACTTTGTATGCAAATTCTATAATCTTACTAGACGCATATTTCCTTCTAATTTGCTAAAACTAAATCAATTTGCTTGTATGAGAACTTATAAAATAATGGGGCTAAAATAATAATATTTTTTAACGTGTTATTACCCAAGCTGCATTTTTAGTTTCTTTTTAATGATTTGAACCTAAGACGAACCTTGTCGAATTCGACGGGTTTTAGACAGTTATTACCGGTTCAAATTAAGCGCCTCTAATGGATGGTTTTTAAACTTTCCCAGTGCACTATGACATTTGTTTGACATATTTTTGCTTGACGTTGTTGCACTTAGTTCTGACAACAAAAAAATTAAAAAATGTCTGTCAATATAGTAAGTATATTTGTTCCATTTAATTAAGATGCATGAAACCTGCCGAATTTTGACGAGTTTAATTTAATTATACAGGGTGTAAAAACGGGAACTGCTTCGATCCAATTCTCGAAAAGTAGGTTTTGGAAAATTGGTAACAATATAAAGTCAGTGGGGGACATAAAACTAAAATATTTTGACAGCTCTACCACTTCCGGTTATACCGAAAGTTAATGTCAACTTCGTTATTTAAAATGTAACATCCTGTATATATTATTTGTTTTTTATATTCTGCGTAAAATTCATAATCACATAATTAATATATAGTATTTTGTACCTAGGTCCAATTTGGTTTTAAATTATTTTAAATTTTATGTCAAAAATGACGTGTGCAAGCCATGACAAAACCATCATTTTTTCAAACAAGAGTCTTTTGTGTAAGTTGAGTTTGCGCTCTTCGTAGAGAAAGAACTTTATTAGACTGTTTTGATATTTTCACAATAAATAAATATAAAGTAGTCAAAAATAGTCGTTAAAAATTATAACAACAAAAACCTAAGAAGTCAATTCTTCAAATAAAAAACCCCATTTTTTTACCTCATCGTATGAAGCATCAAAAATAAGGGTAAGTTTGTATAAGGATACTTATTTCCATGACTTGTAGTTTCAAAATATTAATCAATTTAATATTTATCTAAATTTGCTTTATTAAAAAATTTAAAAAAATATAGGGTAGATGTACCATTTGTGGCCACTTTAGGCAATTTCCTAATTTTTATGAAGAATTAATGTAACTTAAATAAAGCTTGGCCTAACAAAATATAAATTAATACCATTACTAGTGTATTAATAATTTAATTATTAAAAAATCAAACCTTTATACTTTACTTTAGTAAAAAAAAATAATATTTATTCTTACCTCCTCTTGCACCATTTGTGGCAATAGATGCACCATTTGTGGCCAGTGGTTGCATTATTTGTAGCCATAGTAAATATTATGTGCTATTTAGGGAAATATTATTATTTACAGAATTTATTTTGTTTGAAATATCAATTTGTTTTTAATTTACCTCAACAAAATACAATACGAAGGAATTCTAACCTAAAAAGTAACTAATTAAAAAATGTGCTAAATCAAATGATTATTTGAACTAAAATAAAAAGATAAAATTCAATCTGTTGGCAAATTCTCTGTTTAAATTTTTGAAACAAACCTAGAGGTGAAAGTAAGTCATAGCTAACTTAATTGGTTTTGGATATATAGAGTGTTTATCATATTTTGTCAATTTCGACAGGCACTTATAACTTTCTTGTTATTCGAGATAGAAATAAGACATAGGTGGCAATTTTTACGTAGAATTTAGCGGCACACCTATATTTTTTCCATTACCTGTTTTTAAGGTTGTCATACAAACCGGTTTATTTTTTAAATAAAATACCCTGTTTATTGAATCACCACTAATTTTTTTAGGTGTTTTAAGAAAAGATCCCATTCGATATATATATTTTTAATAGTTTAGAAAATTTAGGTATACTATACCCAATTGATTAATTAATACCCCGCGATTTTGGAGAACCATAGTTCTTCGCGCGTTTGTATTAATTATATTCGGGTATAAATAAACAAAATTGAATAGATCTACGGTATAAAAATTAGTTTGCGTATGCGCTGTACGATTTCTACGCAGAGCGGTTTTTTAAGCTCTTCTCTATCTAGAATAACTAGATTTACTGTCGAATTTAAAAACTGGACGGTATTTTCCAAGATATATAAATGTCGTTATTAAAATTGTCAAATTTGTAATTTACGACCCCAAATTAGTCGGAAAAGCGTTATACCTTGCATTTTTTGCGCATATGCAAGGCTTGGTTAAAAACATACTATTTGCTCGGGCGCCAAATTTGTAACGATAATTTTCCGCGGTTTTGGCAACCTCTAAGCACAAACCTTTAAGCATTAAATACGTTTAACGAATACCTATTAAGGTAGTGGCACACATGTACACTTTTGTAGCGCAACAACAACAAAGTTTATTTATTATCCCGCTGTAAAAAGTTGCGCCACAAAAATGTACATGTATGCCAGTACCTTTATACCTACCATTTAGATTTAAATGACTATATTTTCGAAACTATTAGAGATGGACATGTAAATGTAAAGATAGTTTCTTAAAATAGCTTTATATTGGTAATATAATTTACAGGGTGTTTTATTAAAAAATTATCTTTTGTATTAAATTTTTGAAGATATCCATATTTCCGAAACTACTAAAAATTGGATATGTCACATGTGGCATTTTTCCTAAAAAGTCTTTATACAGTGATAAAATATACACTATTAATTCTTTATAAAAATCTCTAAAACCATATTCTTTTTATCTCTACTAGCAAAGAAGTTAAAAGTGCCTAGCCAAATTGACTGCATGGAAAACAAATAATTTTTGACACAAAATTTGAGTAGCTACTCTGGTTTTTCTATATTAGTCATTATTCTTGTTTAGAATTCCATCTATATTTTTATTTAAAATACAGGGTGAGTTTTTTCGATGTTAAGTGAAGGGATCTAGAAAACCGCTGCAGCTACAGAGAAGGTAAAATGGAAAAATAATTTAAGTTTTTAAAGCTTAGTTTAAATCACTTTTTGTTTCGTCCAAAAAAATTGCTTACTAGATATTTTGAAAAAACCGTTTTTTCCAAAATCTTTTTTCTTATGTAGCTTAGTTAATATTCGAAATAGAAACAAAGTTTAAATAGAAAACTTGTATATAATTTTCTTTTTAATAAAAAGGTAAAATCCAATAATCAATATAGTAGTCCGTTTTTGAGCTACGACATAAACTTGCATTTTTAAAAATAGAAACCATAGTTGGCTATGACATTTTTAAAAACGCCTTTTTATAAGCTTTTTAACCATGTATAACAAGATATACTTTAAATTTAAAAATAACGTAGTGCTTATTTTTTAAAGGTCTTTAAAACGTCTGAAAAGCCATTAATATATTTTTAAATGTATTAAACGTTACAAAAGAAACTAAATTGATTAAAATAAATAAAAAAAAACTAACAATTAAGTAGGCATTGCTTTAACTACTGAATTTACTACTATATAAATTGAAATAGTGCTTTAAATTTAACCGAGTTAAAAAATAGGAACATTACTATTAAAAAATGATCCAAAATTCCACTATTATTGCCTATAGGTACTCATGCTATATCTTTTAAAACCAAATTTGTTGTCTTATGGCTCAAAGCTAATACGTTATAATCATAAATATTTAATTGTTATGTAAACTAAGTCTCACAAGAATATGAGAGTTCAAATATTTATTGGAAAGGCAGTCGGAAAAAGAAAAGGAATTTTCAACAGTACTAGTTTACTTTTTTCGCGACCAACTAGAAAAAACACAAATTAAAAAAATATTATGTCCAAAACTACGTTATTTTTATTTTAAAGTTTATCTTGTATACATCGTAAAAGAGCTTATAAAAAAGCCTATTTAAAAATGTCATAGTCAACTACGGTTTCCATTTAAAAAAATGCAAGTTTATGTTGTAGCTTAAAAGGGACTACTATATAAAATATTGGATTTACAGAAAATTACACTAACTCCTTTGTTTATTCGACAATTATCGCTTGATTACAGCGATAATTGCATAGTAGAAATCATAAATTTCACTGTCATGTTTTTAATTGTTGAATTTGACAACGAAATTCTAACAACAGCTTTGTTTATTTAATATGTCAGTTTAGCATTTCATCAATTTTTGTTAACATTTTTGTATAAAAATGTCTCTTTTGACAATAAATCTGTAGAGTTGTTTATTATTATTATTCCTTTATTTCATAGTTTCACTTTTTCTAGTAATTTTCTCCCTAAATTACACTCGTGAATCAAAATAATCAGATTATTTAGCTTTTAAGTGTATTGCCTTTTAAAAACCACTCTCGTTCATTTTCACATTTTGGCGAAAGATCCTCTCCCAAGAGATATGAAAATGAATACTAGTAGTTTTTAGGCAATACGCTTTCAAACAAAATAATCGATAAAAATGAATTTCATATGCTCTATTTGTGGCCATAGCATGACATATTATTCCTTAATAGAGCGAATTAAAAAAATAATTTAACTAACAAAAACAAACCATGACCACTCCAACTGTAGTCTGCCTTTAGTTAGTTGGTTGCCAATTTCGCGTATTCGGCAAATATAAATGTGCCGAGTTCACGTATTGGGACACAGTTTTGCCTTTTACAAGAAATCGGCAACTCTACTGCTTATTTAACGAATTAAGCAAAATTTTGCCAAATACGTGAAATTGGCAATTACATAAACTCGGCGTAACACATTTGTGGAAACTTTGGTTCCCGGTTAATTATATTATTGGACATTAGTAGGATCAGCGGAAAAACAATCTCTTCGTTTACAGTAGTTTTTTTTTATTGCATAAATTTTTATAGGTTCTTTCAAAAACCAAAAGTTCTGTTGTTCGGTTTGCTAGAATTCTTTGGACCGGACAGAGAGCAGAAACACCCGACATCTGGCAACCCAAACTCTAAAATAAATAATTAGTTAAAATGTTTTTGATTGGGTATTATTGGAAGCTTGAAATGCTTTCAAAGTGTAATTGTGTAGCTAACTTATAAACTAAATTAAAATTAAATAATAATATCTTGCCATACTAAGTAAATGTGGCAAAACTAGCTTAATACCCACAAGAAATCTTGTATAACCAAAGTTATTAATCGAATTATCCCAAATTACCAAAATAGGGAAACCGACGTGCATACATTGAAGTTTGGGTGTTTGGCAATTAACCATGTCTCACCTGATTCGCCATATATTTAAATTTTTTAACAAAAACATAATAAGTTTGTAAAATTAATCTACTAGTATTTAAGCAATATCAAGGAATTTAAAAAACTTGCAAAACAGATTTAGTTATTTTTATAAGCTTACAAGATATTTAAAAACCGACAAATAGTAGGTTAATGACCCCTTTAACCATAAATGATTAAACAAATAATTATGAAAACTTTTTTTCTTTATCATTATTTAATTATTAGTATAATAATATTTGCAAGTAATCATACCTCACAAACGCTTTGGTTTTTTTATTAATGTCTTTTTTTTTTAATAAAATTGGTCTAACTAAAAATATGTTTATTCTTAAGAAAAAAAATTCAGCAGTTAGAAAATAGTATACATTGTAAAAAATGTCACAGAACTAATTTCTTGATGTCCAACAATAAATAAAGTAAAAAAATAATTATTAAATTAGGAAAAAGGTATTTAATTATTAGTTGTTTTTCGTGGGCTAATAAAATTTAAAGGAATAAAAATTAAATATTTTCTCTTAGACCTTTTTTTCCTAGGACTGTTGGTCGGCGGAAACCGATGCAATTTACGTTTTCCCAAATAAATATACACTTTTAAATGAAACCACATTCAAGTGAATATTGGATTTGGGCGAACGTTAATCGCGTCGGTTTCGGCCTACCGAAAGTCCTAGGAAACCGTGGCTTAATTTTTCCGTGTAAAAAGCAGACACAAACATATAAATCGAACACTGTAAACAAAATACAAAATGGTTCTGTATTCCATTTGTTTAATAAAAGACGCGGACTGCTGAGATTGGACACGCTTATATGTCTATTTCCTGTCGAAGCCCGTAAAAATCGGGTCCGCGCCGCTCTTGCACCGACCCATCTGCGGAGAGCCTAAAAATAGTTTTCGATTATTTTGTTTTTATAATATTATTTTTTAACTTTAAATAATTGATTATACAATGTGTCCAAGATAAAGAGGGCCAGTATGGGCATCTGGGAAATGGTAAGAGATACAAAGTCGGTTAAATGAGAACAAAGTTGAAGTTTTATGTGCCTAATATGCCGTTTAGAAAGTTTTAAAATTCCGAGTATTTTCGGAGATATTCAGAAAATACCTAAAAATTGGAAATTTGTTTTATTTATTTCCTGGCCATATATAAAATCGAATTTACAAATAATTTGGTATTACAATGGTGGTATTTTATTTGAACTGCGACGTTTCATTTTCGTAGGACCATCATCAACTTAATTTTTTTAAATACTAATATAAAATTTTAATATTTTTATATCAGGACCGTATTTAAAAATGTGACATAGTGATGTTAGGGGGTTTTCGTTAAGTTCTGCTTGATTTATTAAAGTAATTTATTAACCTAAAATAAAGAGTTGCTTATTTTTATCAAATTTTCCAAAATTCAGGTCCGTTTTGGGATTAAACCTTAATGTGTGATACATCATTGAATTTGTAATAAAGAGGGCTTTTAAATTATCATTTTAGATAATCATGACGTATTTAAAAAATAAAGTTGATAATGGTCTTACGAAAACGAAACGTCGCAGTTCAAATAAAATACCACCATTGGATGGAGCAAAAAAGTAGCAATGTTAAAGTGCAATTTATTTTTAAATTCGATTTTAAATAAGACCAGGAAAAAAATAAAACAAATTCCTAATTTTTCGTTTTTTTCCGGATGTCTCCTGAAATACTCGGAATTTGGAAACTTTCTAAACAGCGTAAGTATTAGGCACATAACACTTCAACTTTGTTCTCATTTAACCGACTTCGTATTTCTTATCATTTTCAAGATGACCATACTGGCCCTCCTTATCTTGGACACGTTGTAGAGCAAAAGATCGTGAGCGGCAGACCTTCGTTATTTTGTAAAGCTTAAAGTTTCTCAGTGCATGCATGAAGTGTGAGTCATAGTGGCTTTGGTAGGTACCAGGTACCAAAGGTTAATGAATAAAAACTTAACTTTTGTCATTTTGTAACAGTTAAATTTTAGATACATAAGTTACTTGGGCAACTACTAGAAAAATTTTTCTCAATCAGACACTTTTGACAGTTACAACCTTTTGTCAGACAAACATTTTGGGGTGGCCGAATGGTCCAAGGAAGTCCAATATTTCTGTTACTTAACAAGATATGACAAAAAGACTTGGGGGTTAGGGTTGTGCGGTTGTAGGGTTGTAGGTTTGTATTGTTGTAGGGTTGTAGGGTTTTTAAATAGGCATATTCTTAAAATGTTTTGATGTATACAGAGTCTTCCAAAAAAACAATTTAAAAAAATTAACCTTACACCAATTACTTTTTTTGGCACACTGTAAAATATTTTAAGGAGATATCTATCTGGAAATCCTTCAACTCTTATTTAAGACTTTTGTCTTGCTAAAGAACAGAAATATTGGACTTCCCTAAACCATTGGGCCACCTTAAAATGGTTTTCTGCCAAGAGGGTGAAACTGTCAAAAATGTCTGAGGACTAAGAAAATATTTTCAAAATGATGAAATCTTAGTTTCAATTCATTTACCTTTGGTACCTGGTACCTGCCAAAGTTATTATAAGTCAAACTTCAAAGTCTACCATTGCTTCTACCTATGTTGGATGCATGCACTGTCTAACTTTCAGCTTCTACAAAATCACGAAGGTCTGCCGCTCACCGGCTCTGGGACTATTATCTTACTAATTGGACATACTTTACTAAGTTTTTTTTCTTTATTAGTCATTGTTTGTCCTAAGCAATAATTTCCTAAGTTTATGCGTACAGGTTAAGAATCACCATGTATATTGAAAGTTGGCGTTGGGCTAAATATTCTTTACCACGTTAAAGTAAAAAGTCTTACAGGTACCTAGATTATTTTAATAAGTTATGAAACAAGTTTAGTAAAAGCGATTAACTAGATTATAAATTTTGCATATTATTACAAACCAAGTCTTTACATTGCTTGTAAATGTTGTAAGTAAAAAAAAGATAATATAACAAAAAGAAAAATGAAAATAATAAATTATTACTCAAAGAACAACTTTTAGTTACGGAAAAAAAACTGAAATCGAGTTTATTGGCAGTTGGTTTAGTATTTTATGAAAGAAAAAATAGGTTCCTAATAAAGAGACCTAAACATTATGCTGTTTCTTTTTAATTACCTTAAACTCTATTTATATTTTTATTTTCAAGAATTAATAACTGAAAGTAATTTTGCAGTTTTCAAAAGAATTCGCCTCTAGTAATAAATGTTGCCTTGTAATTAAATTTGTTAGCAAGAATAACAAAGCATTTATTCGAAAACTAAAGAACATTGTTAGCTGTAGTTAAAACATAATAAATTATAAATTAAATTATGACACTAGCATACACTTTGCTTTGAAACTATTTCATCTCTAGTATCTCCTTTATTTCCTACCTTTTGTTTAATAGTCCCTACTATACTAAAGATAAACAGTTGTTTATGAAGGGATAAATAACATTACAGTAAAAATAATAAGTTATCTAACCCATTTAATTTTCTATCTTAGAAATAGTATTAAAAAAGGTAAAATTCAAGCATTTAAGGTTTAGGCACCTAAAAGGTTAGGTGTAAAATGCTAAACATTTTTTAACTTTCTTTTTATAACTGACTTTTTGTTTTTCTTGGATTAAATTCTTAACAATTTAATTATTGTAAGTGGATTAAAAAAGAAATATATATTTTAAACATGTTTCTGGTATACGGGGTAATTTTTTAAAAATATTGAAAAAATTAAGGGACAAAAATATTAGACGCAACCAAGAAAAAAGTACAGAACAGAAAAGTTGTTGGACTTATTTTTCCGAAATTTGATATCATATAAATATTTTTTTCGAAAACTGGTACGTACAAGTTTGAAAAAATAAAATGATGCGACTATGATTTCTTTTTATTTATTAATATTTTTATTTTGTTTATGGTATCAGGTCTCTTGGTGTTTCTTGGTTAAATGAACGGTTTTTGTATAAAAAAATTCTGCCATGCCATATTAATAAAAAAATTCTATTTAATAAGACACTAAGTATTATTTTTAGGGAAAAATGTATTCTTATTTAAAAGCAATAAGTTTAAAGAAATTCACAGAGGTTTGAAATTTATCGAAAAAAATTACAACCTAGTTACCCTCTAATTCATAATCTTTAGAATATGCAGCATCATAGATATTTGTTAATTAAAAAAGATGTCTGACAAAAATTTTGATTTTTTCAAGCCATTTAAAAGTGTAAATTTTAATAAAAAAAAAAAAAATCCTTTGGAAAACCGCCATTTTGTCGAAAATTAAAAATTTGACTATTTCTTTGATCATTACCTGTATTCATCTATCCTGAAAATAAATTTACAGATTTTTTTCTTGTAAATGATTTGGACCCGGGATACCTTCCTCACCGACAGACAAATTTTTACTAAGGTCTTTCAGGAGATCAGCTACAGCAGCAGGAAAACTTAATGTTATTAAAAGTGAAACGCGCAATCTAAAAAGACCTTAAATTCTTTATAACATATTAAGTTTACTAAATTACGTGTTTTTAAAACTTTTACCATGTTTGACTGATCCGAAAATATGTAATAAAGTAAACTTTTTTTTTTTTTTGAAAACTAAGAAAGATAACCAACCAACAAGTTCGTATTTGTGCATCCAGGCGGTGCTGTAAAAAACATGGGGTGGCTAAAAGCCCAACATACGTGTATTTGCGCTTAAATATTTTTTTCCCATTTAATTATTTAAAAATAATAAGGGGAGTTCATAAATTACGTAAGACATTTAGGGGAATGGGCTCGGAAGAATCTCACCAAATCTCACCATGAGGGGAAGGGCGGGGGCTGTGCAAATATCACGTAATTATTGTGTAGCTAGAAACAGGAAAAAGGTAAATAATTTCGGGGAGGGTCTTTTTTTGCACCGATTTTGGCTACAAAATCAATTTCGGTTTAAGAAACGGTGTTTGTTTTGCATTCCCATAAATCTTACGTATGATAAGAGGATGTGGGAGAGGGAGACTTTGAAAACCAGGGGAAAAGGGAGGTCTACAAATGTAAAAAAACGCCTCACGTAATTAATGGACCCCCTAATAGATTTGATATGATTTCAAAATTGCTCAGTATCATACCAGCTGCTTCGTTTTTGTATTTAACAAATAAAGGCATTAACTTTAACAAAGAAGAAAATTGTGTACTTTACGTTTTTCTAACCACCACGGATCCACCAATCTTCACTAAATTTCTTAGTGTGCCTCACATAATTATCCCATTTTTCATACTGCAATGATGCAAAGCCTCTTTCCACATACTCAGTACTTTTTCATCTCCGTAACCATCCCTACCACTATAGGCCCAAATTAGCTCTATCATTAAAATCACAATGATGGGGTGGAAGTGGTAATAACTCATGGCCATGTTCCCTAATCATCTTTTCAATGACATAAATATCTTCTTTTTTATTTTGTTTTGCAAGTCCTTATATTTCGGTTTTTGCCAGGTCATCATCAAAGAGGATGTTATTTATTTTTAGCCAGGCCATAGTTTCAGATTTTGTTGAAGAAGTGCATGGTTGTTTCTCTGTCACGATACTGTGGTACGGGATATTGTCCATAACTATTAGTGATGGTTTCTTTAAGTTTGGAATTAGTTGTGTAGTAATTCATTCAGTAAAATTTTCACCGTTCATTTTACCGTGATAATCTATGGTGAAAAGAATATAATTTTTAGAGCCAATTTAATAACTCTAAAAGGTCTGTACAAAATACTACCACACATTTCTTAGATCAAAATACAATGATCAAACGCAATTTATCTTAGGTTAAAAGTTGTTTTTGCAAGACACAGGCTGTCACAGTTTTTATTTAATTTTAGTTATTTTTAAATATTTTATTTATTATAAGTTTGTTTTTCGCAAAATTTAGTACAAAAAAGGGAAATCGAAATATGCTAATGTGTTAATCGTAAAATGGAGTCACCTGCAGTCCTTTGCTTGGGTTTAACAAAAGATCTGTACGAAATGCTAGTACAAATTCTTTGGGCCGAAATACAACGATCTAGTGCAATTTACCTTAATCAAAAGGTGGCTGGTTTGCAAGATACGGGGTGTCAAATTTTCATGTATTTTTTTACTTGGACACCCTGTATCTCGCAAATGATCATCTTTTCAACTAATTGGCAAATTGGATTAGATCGACAATCGTTGTATTTTGGAGTAGGAAAATTGTACTACCAATTTATATGACCTTTTAGAGAAATCCAGGTGACTAAAATAAAGCGTAAAGGAATGCGAAGAAACTTTTTTATGTGAAATTAAACGTCTGATCTAAAATTTCTCAGAAACGGTTGCTTGATATTAATCAGGTCTACTTTTTGTGTATAAAAATTGTAAGGGAATAATAATTTTTAATAGAATCATAATAAGCCGAGGCAAAAACAGTAATGTCACTTTAAGCAAAAGCAAAGGACTGCAGCTGGCTCCCTCTATGTTTAACAGCACAAATAGGAGTAGCTTTTGTTTTCTTACTTTAAAAAACTGCCTTATACCAAATTGTTTAAAAGAAAATTAAATACTTAATAAAATATTAAAAAATAGCTTAAATAAATTTAAAATTTTAACACCCTGTATCTCTTAAGTTAAATTGCGTTAAATCATTATATTGTGGCCCAAGGAGTTTTAGAGACACACTGTATATAAGAAAAATGTAAATACTTTAAAAAATAAATAAATATTTTAATAATTTTTTTATAACAATAAATATAAAATACTACAAGTAAAATAAAATATTTATTTAAACAACAAACAATACAGACAGACCGAAACCGTTTTGTAAAAACATTACTGTTTTACTGCTGCTTTTACAGAATACATGTTAAGCTAAATATTTGTTTGTGTAAACGGCACTTGGCAAGATGTATTAATTGAATTATTAAAATGGCATAATATTTACCTGAATACATAAAGAAGATAATTAATTCTACTCGAAAAGTAATTAAAATCTGAATTAAATTATGACAACGTCAGAAGCTTTTGTAAACTGAGTGGCGTAAAGAAGACGGGTAAAGCAAATGAAAATTTTTAAGGCCTAATTATTATAAATTAACTAATTCATTTATAATGATACAATAAGTGGTATTGAAATATCCTTTAGTGACAAAACTGAAAAGATTTTACAACCTTTCCTAAATGTTTTATTAAAAATTGACACAAAGGTCGAATACCAAATACTTAAAAAATGTATATAATTATTTAAAAAATATAAATTTATTATACAGGAATAAAGCTCTAGATTCGAGCTTAAGGTTGTGTTGTCTTCAGATGCAAAGCGAAGAGAGACAAAAAACCGAGAGCTAAAAGCTAAAAATTTTTCGTGTGTAATACACTATCTTCTTCTTCTGACGGGAAAATCCAAAACTTAATAATAAAAAAAAACATAATAATAAAATATACCAAAGTCCGACAATTAATAATGTAAAATTTAAAGTTTTAAACTGGTCGGCTGTTGTATTTGAAACGACAATTGGACCTTGCGTTGGTATGGAAACCTTTAAATATATTTTGAAATATCTGTCAATGTAATTTTATGATTTGATGGTTTTAAATTTGAAATTAAAAGTAATTGTTTTGTTGTTACATTAAATATTATTGAGTTAAAAAATGTCTAATTGGACATTCGATATAAAGAAAATGTAGATTCGGTATGTTAAAATATTCTAAAATTCAATATCTACCTTTAATTACGTGTATGTATATCCTGGAAAAAAGTAATTTTATGAAAAGTAACATTTTAGTACCTTTCAACAAAGATAAAATTGTATTTTTTTCTCATCACGAAAATTTAGTTATTTATTATACAAGGAAAAAAATCTAAATTTAAGTTCCAGGTTGTGCTGTCTTCCGACGCAAAGCGAAGGGAGAAAATAAGCCGAAAGCCTAAATCTAAAATATTTCCAATGTTTAATATACCATGTTTTTTGAAACTGAAAAAGCAACAACTAAATGTCGTCGTCAACATATAATTAAAATATAATAAAGCCAAAATTAATTACGTAAAATTTGGAGTTTTAAGCTGGTCGGCTGTTGTATATAAAACGACAATAAGGTTGCGTTACTATAGACCCATTAAAAGAAGTTAATGAATAACTGTCAATGTAATTTTGTGATTAACGGATTTAAATTAAAAATTTAAAACTAAAAGTGATTGTTAAGTAGTTATTTTAAACACTTTGAAACTAAGAAATGTCTGACTTTTGATACAAAAAATGTAAGTTTTGTATAATAAAATATTCTAAAATTAAATATTTACCTTTAATTACATGTATGTATGGAAAAAAGTACTTAAGAAAGAAAGTAATTTTATAAAAAGTCACATTTTACTGTGGCAGAAAAAGTATTTATTATACAGTGGTATTTTAAAAAATAAATGAATAAAAACAATATCTGGTATTTAAGAATATTTCTTAGTTTCACCTTCATTATTTTTTTAGCAAATAAAACTTTTTATTTTGTAATTTAAAACAAAAAATAAAGTTTTATGAATTATTAAATTTTACGAGAGAAAACTGACAATAATTGCTGCTTATACCTATCTTCTAGAACTTTAAACAAAATTTTATAAAAAATAAAATGTACCAACAAATTACACATAAAAAAGGTTATAATTTGTTGCTCGTTTAATGAATTGAAGGAATATTAGAGCTTATTTATAACTTTGCCAAAGTGCCAAAAGCCTTGATAAATAATGTAAGTACTCGTGTATTCACAACTAAGCGTATCTTATTTAAATAAAATTGTATATGGCGTAAAGCCTACTGTCCATGAGAGCGGTTTTCCGCTCGCGGATAATAATTTAGCGTTGTGATTGGCGTGAAAAGCATTTTAAATTTGCACTAACCAATCACAACCCTGAATTATCATCCGCGACCGGAAAACCGTTCTCATGGACAGCCAACTTAAAGGTAGTTCTACCGATACCACAAGAGTCAAATGAGTGCTTTAGCTAATTTGACTACCGTGGTACTATTATTTGGCAATGCTGCGTAAAAGCAATAGACATCATACGCAAAAATCTACTGCACAAGCATTTTTAAACAAGTTAAAGGTTTTAAATTGTTATGTTTATTTACTAATAAAATCTCTAATCCACCCTTATTATATCACCAAAAAATATATTTCATTAAAAAGGTAAACAGTCACTGAAAAAAAAACAACAAATTTGTTAAACAAGGTCAAGTAGCACATAAATTTAAGGATAAACATGGTAAGTTTCTGTCAACTTACCTATTAACTAAGGTAAATATTAATACATTGGCTTATTGTCGTCGAATTTTTCATTAAAAACACTCGGAAACAACATAATTTCTAATCATTGCTTAAATTTGTTATCACTCATTTGATCTTTTAACCGAAAAACGTATTGAACTGGCATCAATTTTTACACATACACCGTATTCGATAAACTTTTTGGGAGCAGCATAACCTTTCGGCGGGGTTGCTACATCTCAGTCTCATAGCACAATTTTTTAAATTATTTTTTAATTACTTCTATCACAAGCTCTGAAGGTCAGATTTTAATTAGCCAAAATGTTCAAAAATGTTTTTCTTCCGTTGATACAACTTTCATTAAAGTTAAATCATTAGTTTTTGTTTTAGTTCTCTGTAGACCTTTGAAAATCTAACTGGTTGATATTTTATTATAAAGTACCAGTATGCTAAGTTTCATAATTTTCTGAACATTAATTCTTACACCGATAGTACTACCTTTTAGGTCTCAATTCTAAATTATATAATGATGACAACCGCATTCAAGCTGCTCTTAACTCTTTCCTATTTTCACCCCATTAAATTACCTTCTGTTCAATCGACCGGAATATATTTAAAATATAGGCTAGTTTTTGACAGTTTACCAAAAAAGATAAGAAAAGCGATTTCCCTTCATAGGCAGCTAAATATTTAATAGGTATAAATAAAATCCTGACAAAAGGTAATGGACGAAATAAAAATAACTTAAAACTATATCCGCACACAACAAAATATTATCAAAAAAAAAAAACGCGGTCAGCGCTGAGCTGAAAATGTGAGAGCGCTGTCTTTGATCTTTATGCGAGAATAAAATAATTTAAATCAGCCGCTCGACGCTGACACTGGGTATCGTGCCCGAGATCTAAGACATCATTATGCCTGTTTTTTTATAGTTTATTTGTTTTCTGGGAATATAAATTTAAACAAAATATCATTTGGCTTTTCTTCAGAATAAAGATAATAAATAAATATTTTAAAACACCTAAACTTTTTATACCGGTTAAGCTAAATACCATAACACATCGGCAATGTAAGGAAAAGAGAGAGTCTAACTAAATACCACCATGTAAACATAGGTAACTAATACTGCTTGTTTGTTAATTACATTACTCGCCGATGAACCATAACTGCTTACTCATATAGTATATTATGAAAAGCTATTCTGATCCTGCAATAAATTAATTATAATTAAGATTAATTAAAAAAATAATAATAATAATAAACTATTAAATATAAAATAATTATTTTTACTTGGGTTACATTAAAAATAATAAAAAAATACAGAAATGGTTGCAGCCCCTAAACGTAGGTTTAAGGGTTTCCGATCAGTTATTTTATAATTATCTAAACATAAAATGAGTTCTTAACGAGGCTGCTAGACGTGAACTAATCCCTTGGACACACATCAAAAATGTGAAAAACTTTTTATTAAAAAATGTGAAAAACTATTTTAATATTTAACTGGTTATCATACCCAATGGTGTATCTTTTACCAGTCAATTAATTTTACAAAAGAAATGGGAAAGTCAGATTATAAGTAATTTTTAG
>JACEGR010005619.1:0-70739 GCA_014170235.1 Listronotus bonariensis
ATGTGGCATTCTGTAAAAAAACTAATAGCACAAAACTGGTAAATTTCCCAACAGTACCGATATCGCCATTAAATTATAAATATTATAATATGCCCAAAATATTTTACTCACTAAATTTTGTAAATATGGCTTCTTAGAGGTACGCTTCTTTTTACTAACCCAGTATATGTTATTAATTTAATGCAATAAAAATAAATGTGGCATTCTGTAAAAAAACTAATAGCACAAAACTGGTAAATTTCCCAACAGTACCGATATCGCCATTAAATTATAAGTATTATAATGTGCCCAAAATATTTTACCCACTAAATTATGTAAATATGGCTTCTTAAAACTACGCTTCTTTTTACTAACCCAGTATATGTTATTAATTTAATGCAATAAAAATAAATGTGGCATTCTGTAAAAAAACTAATAGCACAAAACTGGTAAATGTCCCAACAGTACCGATATCGCCATTAAATTAAAAATATTATAATATGCCGAAAATATTTTACCCACTAAATTATGTAAATATGGCTTCTAAGAGCTACGCTTTTGTTTACTAACCCAGTATATGTAATGCAATAAAAATAAATGTGGCATTTAAAAAAACTAATAGCACAAAACTGGTAAATTTCCCAACAGTACCGATATCGCCATTAAATTATAAATATTATAATATGCCCAAAATATTTTACCCACTAAATTATGTAAATATGGCTTCTTAGAGCTACGCTTCTTTTTACTAACCCAGTATATGTTGTTACCTTTATAGAAAGCAAGTATGGTCAATATTTATTTTTAATTCTAAGGTAGATTGGGGACTACCACATTCAATGATTGTATTTAGTATGTGTTTAATAACTGACATATATTTAGTTATTAAATTTTTTAATTTAATTGACGTAAGAAAATTCTAAATTTTCCAGAAATTTTAATTAAAAATGTAATTATTTTTTTAGGTAATTCTATACCAAAATACCTTTTTAATAATATATAACGACTGTTCTGGTTAGTTACGTTCAAGTAAGTAATTTTATTGTCAAAATAACCCAATTTAAGAGAAAAAAACCTAATATCCATTTTAACCACTCATTTCTCACCAATCAGAGGAAACTTTACGAAAAGGCAATAAAATCATTGGTATGTTGTATATTTATTAGTAATATACAGGGTTTCCCAGTGGCGTCTGGTGCATTGGGAACAGGGGAGGCGTAAATCATAAAGACTATATAAACACAGAAAAGGCCGGTAATTTTTTTGGGGTACCGCACTTTTTAAAGCAAAATACGTAATATTTGCATAAATGCAAACAAAAATTCTGAATAGCCGCATTTATGGCTAAATTATGGGGAGGCTAAGCCTCCCTTGCCTCCTCTGACGAGCCGCCATTGGTGTGTACCAGGATAGGTGTTACAAGGGGACAAATGGACCAAATATTTTTGAATTTGTAATTGGCATTCTGGGAAAACTGACCACATGGTCCAAAACTAAGAAATACAAAACTTTACTCCAAATGGTGTTATGCACGGCGAGCTATAGGTGAAAAAATTGGCAAAATAAATTAGATTACTTTTAATAGGATTATTTTCTATCCTTATTTGCATTATTAATTTATTATTAAAAACAGTTTCACACCATTGCAGTCAACGAAATACAAAATTTATTAGAAGATTGTTTAAAGTAAAAAATAATTAGGTACTTCTTTCATGGCCTACTTTTTAGCCAATATCAGTAATAGGGACAAAAATATAAAAAGAAATATTAAGTATAATACATTTTAAAAGGTAATTTTTTTAATTAAAAAAAGGTTCTATTAAAAATTTCAAAAATTAAATAAATAAGTTAAATATGCGTTACCTTAGAAAAAAAACGACCATCATATTTGCAATCTGCAAAAAAGTTTCTGTCAAAATTTTTTGGAGCGGGTCTATTCTCGAATCTCACTTCACAATGTCGAATGCGTGATCAAGGAAATGTAGCTCAAAAAACTGGTTTTAACTAGTTTTTCATGCGAGAATATATCAATGTCGAACGTGACACTAGTATTCGTGATTCAAGAATCGCCGTTATAAAGAATTACATAAAACGCAAAAATTAAGAATCACGTTGCTGTAGGCTGCTTTGGTCAAGCAGCGCACTACGGGATAGAAATTAATTTTTTTGGCCAAAATTCTGAAACCCACCAATCTAACCAAAAAAGGTTAACTGGAAAAATTAAAAAAAAAAATAATATGCACAATTACAAAATTATTTTTATTATACAAAATAAACTAAAATGGTTTGTTGTTTGGTTAATTCGGTAGTTTTCCAATCAGTAATCGAATGATTATTATCTCATATGATATACAGCGTACGACAATAAGTATGTTTAATGGAACACCCTGTATATTATATCACCACCAAAAATATCTTTTAAAAAGCTTTAAAAAATATTACATTTAATATGTCTATATCAATTAGTTTCGGAAATATGACCATTCAAATCTGAAGAATAATTTTGAGTTATCCTTCGAAGCGTAATAAAGTTACCTACATCTCACCAACTTTCTTTATTTTTCAACGTATAAAATAATTAAAAAACTGTTTTGTGGGGTAGATTCTGTAGAATTCGTATTTTTCCTTAAAATGCTTTTACCTTTTAATATATACAGTGTTCGAAAAAAAATAATATTATTTTTTTAAATGGAAAACCTTGTAAATTATAAAAAAACATGTATCTATCCTTACACTTAGAAGTAACAAGGCAATTATTATTGTTAGTACAAAAACTGATATAGAAAACTGGTAAAAATATCTATGACAAAAGTAGCAAGACTTCGCGAGACTTTGCATCGGAAACACAACAATAGCTCCTATTATTGAAATTCTTTTACTTTTTTAGTAAACTATAAAATAGGCTAATAATAAATTTTGTAGATTAAATGTTGTATATTTATGTTAACATGGGTATAAATTATTGAACATTTTTTGACAAAGCTAAAACACTTTTCATTTAATACTTAATTATTTTTAATTGTATGATTATTATTTAATCTTAAAATACTTTTTCAAGTTTCTTATTAACCTAATAGAAGTCGTCAAGACCTTTTATAATTTTGTGTCGGTTGGAGTATCTACTTTGAAATACACAGCATGAGCCATTAAAATTTCAAAGTTTTTGGCCATAATAATGGATTTTTATCCCATAGTGCTGCAAAAACTGCTCCAACATAAACATAGCCTTAACAATGCAACATAACGAATTGCGGTTTTTATCATTTGACTTGAAATTTGAGCCTCGCAAATATAGATCAGTTTTTTTTGTTTTGTAAAACATACAGAAACATGAGTTTTCTATAAAAAAGCGTCGAATTTGGCCCACCCTGTATAGCGAACACGACTGAATTTTGTAAAAGTTTTGTATAAAATAAAGATTAAGCAAGATAAAATACATTGTTTTAAGTCCTGCTTAGTTTTCTTTAAAAAAAAATAGATTTACCCAATTTCATATCCCTAGCCCAACCAAAAAACATAGGGAACACTAAAAAACACTTAATTTGAAAAAAATTGTTACTTTAAATGTTATTGATATGTAATTTAGCGTTTGTTGGTCATTTTATTTAATTATTAATACAATAATATCAAAAATAAGCTTAAAAATGTCCTACTTTTCTTGTGTAGTCCAAGATCATGCAGTTAAGTGGATTTTTTTGATAAAACTACAGAGGATGAGGAAAAAAATTAAGAACTTAAAAAGCTGTACTTTTACCTACCTAATTTAAATAAAATATAAAATTTACATAAAAGCCAATAGTGTCATCATTTTTTTGTCAAAAACATTCGTTTAAGTACCTGGCGAAACTAGACTGAATAAATTTAAGGTTAATTAAGTAAGGATTAAATTAGCTTCTTATTATAAACAACATTGCCAAATTTTACCAAATTTAATAAAGATATTTAAGATATCAATAAAAATTGATTTAAAAAACTATTAACACCCTGTTTCTGAAAATCAATGTTTTCCCAGACCGTTTATATATTTTTTTATAGCATACTACTAAGTATAATGTTTTTTTATTAGGTAGGTAATATTGTTAATGTAATACATTGTTTTGGTGTTTGCTTATTGGTAATTGAATTAACAAATTTTAACAATACTTTATTATAGTACAGTTTTTTTTAATTATCTATGTATTAAGTACACGCAATGAAATTTTCATAAAAAATTTACATATATTTAAATATTGCTTATATTTACAATAAAATATTCCAATCCTCTTATATGCCTTCTGAAAGGACATTTTAAATCACATATATTTTTTTACTTGTGCGTATAATTTTGCATAACCTTCTTAAATATTAATAATCATTGAAGGCTCTATAATTAAATTTGCAAATTATTCCATTTAGGTTTTAGTTTTCACATAATTATTTCAAGCTATAAGCAACAAAAGGTTTAAGTATAAACCAGAGGGCATTTTCTAGTAGTTATTTCTGCTTAAATTGGAGTGATTCATACTTTTGTCCATTTATTACTATTATCACTATAATTTTTGTGCGTACATAAGAATTAATTTTAAAATCCGGTATTTGTACTTCTATGTTTTTACTTATAGTTTTACGAATGTTTAAAATAGTTTTTTAGAGACTTTTTATTGGACAGATTCATATTTTTTCTGACAGTATCAATTCTATTTATTCTATTACTATATCAACAACCATTTTTAAATATAATAAACCAGTAAACTAAACAAAGGTACAACATACAGTTTTGCCGTAAATAACCGAAAATTTTTATTTCTGAAAAACCCTGTATGTTTTTATTTTTTTGATTCCACAGCTTGTTCTACGTCCGGAAACACTATGGGGCCGTTTAAGTATTACGTAAGTACTATAGGAGGGCGGGCGAGTCTTCGTTTTGTTTATTTTTGAAGTCATGGGGGTGTAGATGATGATCACGTCAGCAGAAGTTTAATTTTTTAACATATGACAACCCCAAACATTGTTTATGCTTCAAAACGATTCGCATTTTCGAATATTTCACAAACAATGAATACGCTGAGAAATGGATGTAATTCATCAATGGTATTAATTATTTTTTTCTCCTTTCAGAGGATGAGGTATTGTATGTTTGTTTTTGGTGAAGCATCGCTTTACTAGCTTTCATGGACTGCACGCCACTAATTTTACTAGAGTGGTTTACATTGGTAAAATGTAATACCAACCTTCTGTAGATGAAATAGGCTTATCTGCGACCGGCTCGTCTACGATCGATCATTAAATCAGCAATAAAACCGACCTATAAGGGACCTATGGATTAAAGTAAGAGTGAATCCCAATGAGGCATAAGCATTGTTGCCAAGTTGTTCATAAACTCTTCCTATCCAGTCGTTTTCTTTTTGTGAAATATTTAAATAATTTAAATTTATATAAAAAAGTAAAAATAATTGTAGATACATTTATACAATCATTTATTTATTGCATATAGAGGCCTACAAATTTACGTAAATATAAAATACAAGAATATACGTATTGCAATATACCTATGTATGTGTGTATTTGTCTTGGGTTTAATTAAGTTCCTACCCTATTACCCTTTTCTAATTCTAAAAATATCTCTAATAGTCCACCTACATTTTGGCAAAAACTTAAATTTAATGTATTCTAGACCCACCATGTAATAAAATGGGGGTGTGAAAAAATCGGTCGTCGATGTGCCGATTTTATTATCGGTCGCAGATAAACCGGTCGATGTTTGGCCGACACCGTTTTTCTCTGACAAAACTCCTACCTGCTCCCACTTTGATAGAACCAACATGATGGTATTTCAGTGATAAAATTAGGATAGGTTTAAGTAAAAAAGGCAAAAAACTATTGTTGATTTATATGCAAATTAAAGGTTGAAGACTAGCTTGTAATTCTGGTAAAATAGTTTTGTCGAATATCATTTAAAAAAAGGGGTAGGCAAAATATTTTTATGTTTGCTGCACTTTGGTTATTTCGTTCATAATAAAAAATTTTAAACCACTTTCGCCTTACGGCTCGTAATTTTGTTGTAAATGCCATAAACGCATTTGGCAAGCACCAAAAATTCATATAATTAAAATATTTTTCTAGCAAACATTTTTCCTCTAATATATTATTGGTATACCTACGACCATTTCACTTAAAAATAATAAATAATTTCTTAAAAGTTGTTTAAAAAATGGTGTATTAAAATACAAAATAATCTGATGAGACCAAGAAACAGAAAATACATGGGATGTTCTGATGTTCCATTTAAAATCAAAATTTTCAATTATTTTCGGTAAAACTGGAAGTAGGTGAAGCTTGTCATATTTTTAAAAAAATTACTTTTTATTAAACTAACAACCTCATTAAGTTTAATAACAGCGATAAAAAAATAAAAATATGACCATTTTTATATTGGTAATTGATTAGGTATTGCAAAGGTAACTGAAAGTATAGTTTAAATATACTTTTTAATAATAATATTTGCATAAATTGCTCTTCAGTTGCCTCTTTTTCATTGTTGTTAATGTATTTTTTACCATTTATTATCATTATATTCAGGAATATGAAAAAAAGTCCAGTTATTTTAATATAACATTTATTTTAAAAAATAACACATTTTGTGTAACTATGTCTTTACCTAACAATAAATACCACTGGTAATTTTTTTAAACCTAAGTTAAAAACTATATTAATCTTCTTTTAAGGCCCAACCATATTCCATTTTTAGGTCCTAATATAGCAGTCTTTGCAAACTTAATGGGTATCTCGGTTTTTTCAATTGGTACGATGTTTAACTTAGAAAACAAACTCACCACTAAAGCTTTGGTCTCTAGAAGCGCAAATCTAGAACCTACAAGAGAAGAAAAGTGTATATTAAAAAAAATTAAAAGTTGTTTAAATTTTTTTGATATTTTTATCTATAACAGAACAGTCTGAAAATGTCAGCTCTAAAATTTAACCATTTTTGTAATAACTTAAGATTTCAAGAATGTCCAGAGTTTTTATTTATATTTTGCCACCCACCTACTATAGTAAGAGTCCGTGAGCGGCAGACCTTCGTTATTTTGTAAAAGCTGAAAATAAGTCAGTGCATGCGCCAACATAGGTTGAAGCGATGGTAGACTATGAAGTTTAACTCATAGTGGCTTTGGCAGGTACCATGTATCAAAGGTTAATGAATTTAAACTTAACTTTCGCCATTTTGTCAAAGCTGAATTTTACAAATTATATATATATATATATTACCTGGGTACCTATAGTCGCCTGACAGTTTTAACAGTTCCAACCCCTTGGCAGACATACATTTTAGGGTGGCCTAATGGTCCGAGGATGTCCAATATATGACAATAATATTTAACAAGAGTTAAAGGGTTTTCAACCGGGTATATCCTAAAAATATTTTGATGTATACAGAGTGTCCCAAAAAAGTTATTGTTGTGAGGTTAGTTTTTTTAAAAATATTTTTGGGACACTCTGTATACATAAAATAATTTTTAGGTCATAACTATTTCGTATCCCTACAACTCTTATTTAAGACTTTGTCATATCTTGTTAAATAACAAAAATATTGGACATTCTTGGACCTTTCGGCCATCCCAAAATGTTTGTTAAAACTGTGCGGCAACTAAGAAAATATCTTCTAATAGGTATCCAAGTAATATATATAAAATTTAGCATTTACAAAATGACCAAAATTAAGTTTCAATTGATCAACCTTTGGCACCTGGTACCTACCAAAGCCACAATGAGTCAAACTTCATAGTCTGCCATTGCTTCTGCTATATTGGGAGCATGGACTGTGACAAACCTTCAGCTTTTACAAAATAACAAAGGTCTGCCGCTTACAGGCTCTTGGACTATACAACGATAACTACAAAAGTTAAAAGCTTTTTTTCATTAAAAGTTAAACAGTATTTTATTTATTATTATTTGAAACTTACAAAAGAAACAAACAAACATTATAATGTTAAGAAAAACAAAAAAGTAAGCTTTTTGTAAATAAAACGATATTATTTTGTCGTCATCCTATGACGTCTTTGCTGACCGAATGTGACCAAAAATGACTAAAAACAGACGTCAATAAGACGTCAGCTTGCTGCTTGGGATATTATGTTATCATTTTAAAGGTATTTAAAAGAACTTTAAAAAATACTTCACTTGATATCTCCAACTTTAATAGTTTCGGAAATATAGTACCATAACTATTAAAAACAGTAGACGTTATTTCTATTATACCTACAGCACTAAGCTTAGAGCTTACAGCCTAGAGTTGTAAATATAATGAAAATTATATCCGCTATTTTTCAGATCTAAATGGCCATACATATTTAAAACACTTGAAAGAAGGTGTATGTTAGGGCACCCCTTTATAAGAGAAAAGACTTATTTTGACCCCAAATATAAGCCCTTAAAATATTTTTAGTGGATTTTAAAAACTCTCTCTAACTATACAGTTAGTTAGGGCAATTTTTTGGAAAAGAAACCAAGTATTATTGTTAATTAAAGACCAAGAACTATTAATAGCGCTATTTTTATGAAACATTTTCACGAGATGTCTTCTTAATAAAAAATTTCTTAAAATTCTTTTAGGTAGAATCTTAACCCACCTATACAATTCCTAGGTCCACTTCCAAACGGCATATACGTCCCAGGTATAATACTGGCTTTATTTTCATCACTAAATCTTTCTGGATAAAACTTCTCAGGATTTGGAAAATATTCTGGACTCATATGGATACCCATCGTTGGTACTGTAACTAAAATCCCTTTTTCTATCCAAAGATCTTTTTCATTAGGTTGTTTCGCAGGGATTAGATAATCCTAAAAGTACAAAATATCTGTACCTACTTGTCAATAAGGAAATATTATTGACCCTATCTTTTACTATGGTAGTGTCGTTTAATTAACTGATCAAAGGTGTATACCTATAAGAAAACAAAATATTTTTAGATTTACCAGTTGGTAGAATAGCTTTTTCCGTATAGATATTTGCCGATACTGGTTTAACACTGGCAGCAGCGCGTTGAAGGGCGCTCTAACGAGGATACAGATGACGTAACTTTCTAGCCGTGAAAGTATTAATAAAAAGCAATAAGTCCGCTACCGCCCAACGATGGCAAAGAAAGGTATCATTATTATAGCTTTTCTTTAAATGGAAGTTATCGGAAACGGTATTCTCCACACACGAGAACTTTACTTTAGAAAGGGCCGAGTTTGGTATACATACAAAGTGCATATTTTAGAAGGGGAAAATACTTTTTGAAGCTGCCATGACTATAAATACAATGTGTTTATGCCAGTTAAGATTATTCTTAAGTGTGACGCCTACAAGGTTAAATGTGTTCTGTAGAACTTGGCCGATCATATGTAAAGGAGGAGTATTGAGCCTCTTTTCTGCGACAAAAAATTATGGCTTGGCTTTGGATGCATTAATTTGGAGAAGATTTTTGGCGCCTCAATCCAATATTAAATTAAAATCCAGTGAAAGGAATATATCTGGCTTTAAGATAAGCCTGAGAACTTGAAAGCTAGAGTGAAGAGTACTATCGTCAGCAAAACTATGAATCCTATTGTTGTGGAAGAGGGAAGGTCGTTAACGTGCAGAAAAACAAAGTTGGTTCCGGTATTGATCCTTGAGGCATCCCAGCATTAACCTGATAAAAGCTTAAGGAGTGGCCATTCACAATAACCGATATATGTGGATCAGAAAAAACTAGAGAGCCGAGAAAAAAGTTTATCTGAAAGACCGTACGAGGGATTTTGATTGAAAAATGTATCATGCCAGATCTGGTTAAAAGCTTTCAATATGTAAATAGCAATGATCTGAGATTCACCTAGAAATTCTTGAGACTTTCCACTTGTGCGAGACGAAGAAAATAGGAACCCTGTTGATCTACGAAATTCACACGGCCTATGGTGCAAAAATTTTGTGTGTTTTCCAGATATTAAGGGATTTGCGAGTTAATGAACTCAGTAAACACGTTCAGCCAAATCAGATTTTTTAAGAATTTAAACATAACAAATACGAGAACCCACCGCTTTGTTGTTGATTTACTTGCCAACCTTTTAATTTGGCTAAACCTGTATAAATGAATACATGTGTTGCTAATATTTTTTCCCACTTACTTTTGTGCACATTCTACTTATTGCGAATCCAGGTGGATATCTTCTTAGTGTTTCAGATACAACCTGATCCAAATATTTCATTTTTAGAATTGCATCATACTCCAATTTTCCATTAGTTTTTGCCAATGTTTCATCTATTTCCTCTTGTAATTTCTTTTGAATGTCTGGATTTATTGCAAGTTCGTAAGACAGGAAAGCTAGAAGAGTTGATGACGTATCAAATCCAGCAAAAAAGAAAACTAATCTAAAATAAAAATTAGAACATTTAATTACTGCAACAAAAATTAAAGCTTGGAATAATATGTTTATTTTGTCGTTTAATAAGAGAATGGGTTCTGTCATTTTATTATTCTAAAAATAATATAACTTTTTATATAGTATAGATATATAATTTAATTTCATGAACCAGTACAGCTGTTTTTTAATAAAAACAATTAAATTTGGTGCTTTATTAAAAGTTTTTCTTGAGAAGTGTAGCACCAAAAAATTATTTATGAACAATTGAAGGGGTCATTGTAAAAACACGATAAGCCACAATCACAAAATACAAAGTTTTAAGTTAAAGAAAAAATTTGCTAAATTAATTTTTTATAAAAAAGAACCTTTAAAGACCTTTTAATAAGTGAACATGAAGCTAAACAGTTGTGCGAGTTGGAGTCCGTAAATAGGTCAATGAGGTGTTGACCACTAGTTTTTTAAAATACAAAAAAAAAGCTGAGCCCAAAACTTGTAAGCAAACCTTAGATTGTCAAAAGAACAAAAAAAACTCTACAACGCATGCATTTACACTGCTCAAAAATCATCATGCCTTTACACTGCTTAAAAAATTATCATGCCTTTACACTGCTCAAAAAAATCATCATGCCTGTACACTGCTCAAAAATAATCGAGAAATTTAAGTATAATTATTGCAACAATTATTTTCAATTAACAAAAGGTAATAATAGTAACCGATAGATTATGTTTTTTAAATAAATAAAATAAGACACTTTAAAAATTAGAACATCAGTAAAATGGACACTTGTGATTAGGCATGCGGTGTTTCTTTAAATACTTTATTTAACGAAATTGGAAATCAAAGTACTACTATGTTACTCTTATGACGAGCAAGTTTTAAAAAATATATATTAAATTTTTATTTATTTCTTTAATTATTTTTAGTACATTTAGGTATCTAGTGTAATTTTAAGAAAATAAATATTTAAATACCAAAGTGCCGTACCGTTCATAAAACATTTAGACAGATTTTTGTATAGATGATATTTGTAGATGTAAAAATATTATAGGTAAAAAAGATATTCATGCTTTTATACTATTGTCCAAAGTTGCACAAAGTTTATACAGTTTAAAAATTCTCTAGATTAACAAAACAAAAAATTGTGCCTATAATATGGACTTCTTTTGGAATATCAGAAGGTCAGCCTAAAGGGCAGTCTTTTAAACAATTCTGAATAATTTTGGGCAGTCTTTTTTAAAAACACCCTGAATACCCAGCAAGCTGGACGTCATTATGACGTCATTTAATTCATTTTTGGTCATAGGACGCCATCGGATCTAAAAATTAGTGACGCTGCCCTAATGACGTGTTTTTTGACGTCGTTGAAGTGACGTCTTTTCGACGTCATTTTTTCGTCATACGTGCTCATAAAATCTAATGACGTTATGTTTAGAAACCTGCCAGAAAAATTTTGTGACATTATATGATTCGTGCCGTAAATTCAACGGAAATAATTATAAGTGACAGAAAAATAAGACTAATAATTTTACAAAATTGAAAAGGAAAACTCTACCAATAGATTGTACCACCGTAATTGACAATAAACTACTACGCTTATTCAACATTTTTGCTTTTTATCGCCTACACTGTACCGATGAGATCAAAATAGTTCGAGACCGGGCTGCGGTTGGTGATCTCACTAGCTTTGAAAGAAATATCTTTGGCTAGTGGAAAATCTGTGACCTTCAGGTTGAACAGTGTCCCAAGAGATGCAAACTGCAGTGCAAGGAAATTGCAAGCAGTAAGGAGTTTTTTCCTATTTCAATTTTCAAATAAAATATCGTATCATTTTAGCTTTTAAAAAAGTATATGCGTCAATGTTTCGTCATCTTAAAGACGTCATTATGACATCATTAACAACGGAACGTCTGTCTGTGATTTAGAGATCTTAACGTCATTTTGTCGTCATCTTATGACGTCTTTGCTGACCAAATGCGGTTCAAAAATGACTAAAAAGAGACGTCAGTAAGACGTCAGCTTGCTGCTTGGGTATACGTATTTACTTCTATCGCTTTAGCAAACTGTATAGTATGTTAATAAGTAAACATTTATTATCATAGAATAAAAGATCATGTGAAAAGATCTTTGGTAGTTTATTTGGGGTACCTTGCATACACGACAAGAATTTATTACTAAAATTTCTGAAATAAGATAAGGTACAAATAGCTTCATGCTTCTTAAATACTTGCTATATTATTAATATTTCTTACGCTTGTGCAGTAATAAGATCGTCAGTTAGCTCAGTCTTAATATTGCCACTTCTTCCCGTACTGGCTTCTTCGACAGTAGCAAATCCAGCAGTTTCAGAATCATTTTCATCGTTTTTAAGCTGTCCTTTTCTAGCTTGCATAAGCAAATGAATTAAATCTGGCCGTACTATACCTTCTTTTTCTCTGTATGCAATGGTATCATGCACAATTCTTTTGAAAAAATCTGTTACATAACTTGGAAAGACTTTTATCTTTAGTGCCTATAAAAAATAAAAATGCAGTAAAGCTCCGCCTTAAAAAAGATTACCATAACTAAAAAAGTATTTTATTTAGAAGCATTCTAAGGGGTGATTCATTTAGAGGTACTTTTTCTAGTATGTATTTTTGGATAGATAGGAGGGTCCAATTTTCAAACTGTCATGGTATTTGTGTTCAGTACTGTTTGACAATTTATCGTGGAAAGGCATAGCCCCCGGCACAACACCTAAAATTTGTTCAACTATGTTATGAAATTCATCATTCTCCGAGAAATGTGCTTCGTGCGCTTTGAGCAACTTATGGTCCACGCATAATCGGCGTACTGAGTCTTTTGCTGTACCATCACAAGAATTTAAACTTCAGTTTTCTTTATTGGATAATTCTTGACCGAATGAGCCACATCCAGCACGTAGTGCAGAAAATATAGCGGCAGCAGCTGCGAGTGTACGGATGATTCTAACGAATTGATTTAGTTAAGTCTAACATTTATAAAAGCCATATTCTTTGAAAAAAGAATTGTAACATAAAGTTTTTCCGTATGGTAATAAATATTACGTAATAAAATATTTCTTTTTTTTTAAGTAACTTCAAATGAATCACCCCTTATAAGTAAATAATTTATTTAATGTATACAGTACTGAAATACATGTAACATTTGTTATAACTTTATAATAAAAACTTACCTTTGCAAATGTAGGAAACAGTGCAACAAATAATCCCCTGAGGGCCGCTCGACCTGTAAATAAGGATGAAAAAATCTTTCCCATTCTAAAGAACTCGTTATCTTTATTCTTTAATGAATTACATTCTATTCCAAAGGCACAAGTCGCAATTACATCATTGGTATAATTGCAAAACAAATCTTTCATTTCTAGTTCCAATTTTGAGTTTTCTGATTGCTCCAAGCAATAGTTTGTAAAATTATCAGCGGTAGCAGCTATAAGCGTAAACATTTGCTTCATTTTGCTGCTTGTAAAAATGGGACTTAATGTTGTTCTCATATCCCTCCATTTTTGTCCTAAAAAAATAAAACCCGTAATTACTTGTAGTATTATTTTTTCTAGTTTTATCTGTAATCATTGTTTTTAATTTAAAGGTCTAGCACCAGTGCCGTATTATCCATTAGGCTGACTAGGCTACAGCCTAGGGCGCCATGAAAAAATAGGCCCCAAACAGGGGAGTAATAGGCGCTAGATAGGAGTTTTTAAAAAAAGTGAAGGTTGGGTGGGGAGTAGAACAAATTTTTATATGAATAAGGTGTTTTGAAATAAATAAAAATAGGAAGTAGGCTTTTTTTGGCTCCCAATTTTTGGGATTTTTATGATCATTAAGATTTTTTTTTCTGCATTAGTGTAATTATGTATCTACTTATGTTTTGTCATAAATATTTTGTCATTATTATTATTATTAATACTTTTTTTGTTGTTAATTTTGGTTCAGTTTCTATTTTAATAAGGATTCTTCTTGGTGTTGATCCAGAGTGCATCTTCAGGTAGCATGTGAATGTGATGGTGAATCGTTTATTGCAAAAACAATACGTTTTTTAAATGTTGAAATTAATATAATAAACATACACAGAAGGACGAAACATTATTAGGGATTGCTAAATTAAAAACTATTTGGCAACCACGAATAATGCGCACCGTTGATGGAGTTCTGAATGAAGCCGTACAATGCGCCCTACGCCCTACGCCTTTTAAAAGTTTTGCATTGAAAGTAATGGTACCTTTGACATGAAAGCTCGTAAACCCATGCGTGTGAAAGGTTACATTACTTTTAATGGAAAACTTTTTGTAAGGCGTAGGGTAAAGAGCGTAGGGCGGGTCGTACATCTCATGTGTAACAGGAGATCGGACTTGACCACACCCAACCCCGTTTTCCTGCGGTTGCAAATTTCTTTTTTTATAATAATAGATAAGAAAAAAGCAACAAAAATTCTTTCACAATCAAAAACCTAAAATATTTAGAAATGCTGTAGGCTATATTTTATTATTAATGGCGTCCCGTGAACAAAATCAGGCGTAGGCGAAGTCATCGGGAGGCCTCCTTAGATTAGATTAGAATAGGGCCGGGATAACCCATGCACTGAAGCCGCTCGGCTTATTGTGCGCCGCCCTGTCTTTTTACGTCTGGGTGATGTCAGCCAGACGGGACCTACAGCTTAACGTGGGTTCCGAACCACGGTCCTATGAGCGACAACTGAAGACCTCGTATCCACACCAACTGAGTGGGGTCCGCATGTCTACGGTTGCGCAGGACACGGCAAAGTGTGTTCCGGCGCCCTGGTCCTTTGGTGGCCTTTAGCGTCGATATATTTTGCACTTTGTCCGTCTGGTGTTGAGCTATCCACTAAATTTCCGACCAACTTATAAATGGGTATTTAGCCTCAGCAGGATTCGAACCCACCTCACATCCGTTGTGCGCTTAACGACTTAACGCCTTACACGCTAAGCCATCACCGGACGAGGCCCACTTAGTCGACAAATGATAATGGTAAAAAAATTAAGGAAAAAAAGTAGTCCTAACCCCTTTTAAACACAATTTTTTTGTCTTTTTATGATTTTTCATACATAATATAATTATGCGAGGCCCCTTTTCATGACAGATTACAATTACAAGCCAAAAAAAATCCGCACCCTTTCATTTCTATGTTATGTTAGCATGTCATATTTCAAACCTTCATCTTGCCGCAAAGCCCCTTCCAGGCCGTAGGCGATCGCCTACACCGCCTACGCCTAGCTATTCTACTATTTATTATGAATGAACAAAAAGTTCAGAAAAAAATATAATTAGCGGCCAAGAAAGTGGGCAGGAGTCGGCTGGTTTATAAAAAAACAAAAACAGTCATTTTTAAATCTTGTCATCAAGCCTATTCCATGCGACTTATGTAAGGCAGCTATTTCTGCATCAAGGATGCATACTGCACTGTTGCAACATGGCACGCTTTACGTATTATTAACCGTAATAAGTTCTGTGGCATAATTGCGCTAACATTTATTTCATACTGGGTTAGTAAAAAGTAATGCAACTCTTAAATATCTTTAAAACCGCTAAAGCTACATTTCCCAAATTTGGTATCAGGAAGGTATCGAGCATGAATAATTTAATACTAATATTGGCACCGTTGCCTGGTTTCCCTATTTTGTGCTACACGTTTTCGTTTTTTTAAATAAAATGCCTTATTTATTTTAATGGCAATAAATTGCAGAGGCTAAATTAATCACGACCACAAAATTTTCAAAATTTTATTTTGACTAGCTGCTAAGATATGACAACACCACATTTTAGGTAAAAAGTTCAGATGCGCTTATATATCTTTAAAATCACCTAAGCTGAGTTTACAAATTTTGGCATTTAAGGGTTTCTGGGCAAGTAGAATTGACAGTGATACTGTCATCCCAAGCGCCAAGCAGACGTCTTATTGACGTCTCTTTTTAGTCATTTTTGGTCAGCAAGACGACAAAATGACATTTAATTGACCTCCCTAAGTCACAGGCAAAAGACGTCCCGTTAATGACGTCTTTAAGATGACAAGATATTGACGTATATACTTTTTTTTAAACCTAAAATAATATGCTATTTTATTTGAAAATTGAAATAGGAAAAAACTCCTTGCTGCTTGCAATATCCTTGCACTGCAAGGCAAGGTCGCATCTCTCGGGACACTGTCCAACCTGGAGATGCAGATTTTTACACTAGCCGAAGATATTTCTTTCAAAGCTAATTGAGATCACCAACCGCAGACCGGTTTCTAACTATTTTAGTCTCATCGGTACGGTGTAGGCAATAAAAAGATGTTGAATAAACGTAGTAGTTTATTGGCCATTGCGCCATCAATCGGTAGAGTTTTTTTCTATTTCAATTCTGTAAAATTATTAGTCTTATTTTTCTGTCATATGATATTTCGGTTGGATTTTGACACGAAATATAATGTCACAAAATTTTTCTGGCGAGTTTTCTAAACATGAAGTCATTAGGTTTTTATGAGCTAGTATGACGAAAAATGACGTCGAAAAGACGTCACTTCAACGACGTCAAAACACGTCATTAAAATGAAGTCATAATTTTGGTCCGATGACGTCCTATAACCAAAAATGACGTCATAATGACGTCAGCTTGCTGCTTGGGATTGTTGCCAGATTTTCCAGTTTTTCGCTGGATGTAATATTTTGAGTATTTTAAATGGAATGCCCTATTTATTTTAATTACAATAAAAGGAGCGTGCCAACTTTAGTAAGATTCCAAATTTTCAAAATTTAATCTTTACCAGTTACCAAGATATAACAACACCGCCATTCTAATAAAATTTGGCAACAAGGCTTATATCACTGATCAATTAGGCATGCCAAAAACCCCTAAGTACCAAATTTTGTAAACATAGTTTAAACTTACTGAATTTGATCCGCCCAATTTATTGCAATAAAAATGAATGGGGCACTTCATTTAAAAACTTAAAATGATACGTGTAGCACAAAACCGGGAAATCTGACAACAGTGCCAATATCACTAATTAATTCCACATGTCCAAAACACCTTACCAATTTTGGTACACATAGCTTTAGCGGTTTTACAGATATTTAAAAGTTGCGGTACTATTTACTAACCCAGTATGTTTTGTTTCTGTATTGTATTGTTTTAAATATTAATTCGAAAGTAGAACACAAAGCTTATAAAAGTCTTAATCGGTCTGACCCACGTCTGACCCCATTTCTATATCTATCTCTTTTGCTCTAATATCGTAATAGCTCAGATCTGGTGCCCACAGTTAAATTACAAATATCATTGTGTAGTTTAAGATATTTTTGGAAAAAAACTTACCTCTTAAAGAAAATAAATTTTGATTGGCTACGGGATCAACTGTTTCGTCGCTAACTGTCGAATGATCATGAAAATGTTCAAAGTCCTTTACTGTTACTTTTTTGATGAGCTCCAAATCTCTAATTAATAGAGAAGGTCGAAGAAATTGATAGCTTCCGTAATATCTAAAAAAATATGTATAATTTTTTAATTGGAGTAATTTTAGCTTTCAAACATTTAAGTGGTTTATGGATAGACATTGCCGTTTAACGTTTGCGGTTTATAGGTACATTGAAAGATTTATAATTTTACTAGCTATGATTCCCGGCTTCGCTCGGGAGTTGATATGATATTACGTGGTAGTACGCAACCCAAATAAGCGCTGGTTCCGGAATGAAATTGACACTCGACACTGATGGTGGCGCCACTACACCTAATTTCCAAAGTTGAAGGGCTGAAAAGCTCTTATATATTTAAAATTACAAACTTTTGAAAGTTAAACTGGAAACTTCTTGTCTGAGGAGGAATAAAGGGCTATCACACTATATAAGTCCCTTTACTGTATCAGGACTCCCTTTAAGTTTTATTGGCAACGCACATTTTATCAACTTAGTTTTATTATACAATATGAGCAACGCTGTTTGGCTCCATCGGCGCTAAACAGAAGTAACAAAACAAGCACTAGTCACGAAATGTTTACATGCCGGGATTTAGTTAGATTGTCTTTTTGCCTACATTGCCTATATGTTGGTGTTATTTAACTGAACCTGTATATAATGATAAATGATATGTATCTTTGGTATTTGTATTCAAAGAAACAAACATTGCCTTTAATTCTAACTAAAGTTTCATTTTAGAAATATACAATAAAATAAAATTTGTACTATAATTGTAATAAAAAGTTTATTTTAGAAAAAAAACATAAGCAGAGTAAAAATAATTATAAATTATTGTTTTATAATGTTATTTGCCTAGCCTTAGGTAATACTGGATACCAAAACTTTAAACCGGTAATAGTACAATCAATCCCCAAAAACTGGAACAACAAAATCTTGTTTTATCTTCTGCGTATATAAGAATACGTGTTTCGTAAGTTGTCAGCAATGGAACACTCTTAGAAAGCTACGAAAAAATCTCAAATTGGCAACTGGATTTCTGAGATCGTAGCTGACAATCTCTTCCAACCACCCCACTGCCCCAGTTTTTTTGTCGTTAGAGGAAAAGCATGGTTTAGGAAGGCGCATTGGCATACCAAAAATATATTTTATGCTTCTTTATGCCAATAGTTTATATCAAAAAGTTTCACTATACCGTTCATGTGGAAAAACACCTCTATAAGTCTCTTTACAACTTCAAATAATGATTTTTCAGACACCTATCCAAACTTTAAATAAATAATATAATATAAGTTTTCATGAACTATTCAAAAATATGTTCTTAAGCTTTATACCAGTACTTTATATTAAAAAGTTTTAGCATACCTTCTATCCGGAAACTCTTCATATGCCTCTTTTACAACTTCTATTAACGATTTTTCGGACAACCAAACTTTAAAAAAGCGGTAATATAAATTTACATGAATTATTCCTTTATTTTTCCAGTACAAAACTGGTTTAATAAAAGTTTGATAAAAGGCATAAGCACAAATAATTAAAATTATATACCCTATCATTTTGTGCCGTTTTTAACGTTATCTAAATCAACTAGGACATCACTGTTTTGATATGTTATTTACGTAGCACCACAAAACAGTAATGTAGCACAGTACCACAAGGTACCGCGTATAAGCTCAAATAGCCTTCAAACCGGGTTATCTTCTCTAGTTGCTAATTTTGTGTGCAGAGACGGATTAACTGCGATTTGCGATTGTAAAATTAAGGTCGTTATGTTGTACTATGAGAAGGTTAATGACCTGAAAATATATTTCTGTGCGAAACACAGTGGCGTATAGTTACTATGGAGCTGGGCGGGTCACTGCTCTGGGGCCCCAAGCTCATGGGGCCCATCGGAGTGTGAGTTACACCAAGTATAAATAATAGAAGTACATTTATTTTTTGTAGTACGTCGAATAGGGTAAGTAAAAACGATTTAACGATTTGAAATATTGTAGTTAGTTGGGGCCCTTCTTTATTTTTTGTCCAACCAGGGCCTTTGCTTACTTACTTAACTTCTTGATGTGTTTTGTTGTAAGAAGATGAACCTGTTATTTTTTGCTTCGAGAACGTCAAAATTTTAAATATTTTACTTGGTGCCCTACTTTATTTTTTGCCCCAGAGCCCTTATGTACGTAGCTGCGCCACTAACCTTTAAGTATATTGTAACTTGTATACTATTATTAGTCTAATATCTGAATAGGAAGAGGCCTGCACCCATCTGTTTACCGCATAAAAACCATTTTATATTAAATATAGTATTTAAACAAAAGTAACCTAAGAAAATAATGGTTAAGGATGTAATTAAATTAAAAATATATATTTTTTTGTTACTTTACATAATAGTACTAATATATAATTTTTTTTTCTCTTTAATTTTATAAATAAGGCTAGAGGAAATTGTTTAAATTTGAAATTTTAAAATATCATTACAATTTTTTAGTGCATTATAGGTCTGTTCGTAGAGAAATCACAAGCTAGTCAGCAACAATCATATTTAATAAATACGTCTGGTGACCAGTTGGCAACCGGTCACCTGAAATAATAATACCCGATTGGCGCTGACTAGTTTGTGATTTCTCTACGAACAGGGCTTATATTGAAAAAGTACTTCATTAACGTAAGAAAAGTCAATTGAATCAGGTATACGTCAAATGGTTTATTAACTAGCCTAAGGCCTCGTTTTCACGGTGATAGTTTTCGCGATAGTTGCTATTATGATAGTGACTGTCACCTGAACTATCGTGAATTATCACCATGTATAAAAACCGATAGTAGCTATCATGCTGTCGTGATAGTACTTTCGCACTTTCTCGCTTACCTAGATAGTTCGGCGTAACTTTCATGATAAAGGCTGTCGTTTGTTTACGAATTGCACGTGGTACGTGTACTACGAGCCGTAGACAATTTGACATAATACACTTTTTGGAAGAATATAAAAGGTTTTCATGTTTATGGGAAAAACCCCAATTTTAAAAACAAAGCGAAGAGGGACCATGCTCAAGAAATTCTGCTGCCCTTATCAGGACTTTCTACATTAATTATAATTAAAATAATACATTGGTTACTATCGTAATAGTTCTTAAACGTGTAGACACCGCAATATCATAATAGGACTATTAAAGTTACTATCATGAGAGCACTTTCACAAGACTACTATCACCGTGAAAACGAGGCTTTAGAATGTATTTAAAAATACAAGGGTTGCCAATTTACAGGGTGTCTGAAAAATTTGAGACGCTGCGCTGATTGTAATCATTACTAATGATTTTTGATTGTACTTGGTCACCTGCACAGGCTAAAAAATCCCACACATATTGCGGTTTACATTTTCAGGTACATATATACCCGCAGAGATACACCTGTGTAGGTCTACCGAAGTGTTTGTAGCAGGCATAAGTGCATTGATATTCGAGTTCGTCTCTGCTTATGTGGTGAATGTACCATATGTAAATAATATCTATCCTTGTCTAAGCTGTAAATAAACAAATTAGCTGTACCGACCGATAGTTCCAACTTGTAATAGGTCAATGCAGTGAAAACAATGATTAGGCAACTTATAATGCACTAATATACGTTTGTTACACATATGTTACATACATATGTTATGGTTTCGGCTGTACTGTCGTGGGGTCGCACCTACCACGTCTTTGGTAATTTTTTTCTCTTTTTCTCAACTTTATTCAAACATTTGGACCACAGTAGAATAATTTGATACATTTTCCTGCGTGAAAAGAAGGTTGGAACCTTATTTTGTATGACAAAATCGAACAATGGCCAAAAAATTTGAAGAGGAAAAAGGGTTACCACCTTTAAATACATATTTACTGACTTTATTTTGTACTAAAATTTCGTTTTGTGCATAAACAATTAAAAACCAAAAAAGGGTGTCTTAAGTTACAAACGCTACCTCACAACCTTCAATTAGAATAATCCTTTAAACATTTTTTAACTTTCCTGGGGCGGGTACTTACCCTCTTACCCCTAACCTTATCTACGCCAGTGCCCTCATATTATTTTTGCTAACATAAATACATTTTTTTAACCCAGAAGGTAATAACATTATTTTTTTATTCTGTACCTAATTGGAAAGAAATAAGTACATAGCAATACGCAATAATTTGGGAGATCGGTATTCATAGGCAGAGTTGGGTCGTATTCGAATACTCAGTATTCTGAATAGTATTCAGAATACATTTTGCCGGTATTCGAATAGTATTCGTATACATTTTTGTGTCTGGTATTCCGTATTCGGCAGAATACTATGTTGCTCAGTATTCGGGATTCTGTATTCGAATACTTTAGAAGTATTCGACGAATATTTTTTTGAGTATTCAAATACCGGCGTTCCGAGTATTCGAATACCGAAAAATGTAAGCAGTACCTGAATACTAAAATTGTCATGATTGGAATAGCAAAAGGGAAGCAGAATAGGAAAAAAGAGGTAAAGACCTTTTTTTTTTGGTTTTTTGCTCTTTAATTTTGTCATAGGTTCGTTGTATTCAAATATTCTCGTTTCTACTATTCGAATACCGATTTCGGATATTCATGTATTCGAATACTTTTTTCTTCCAAGTATTCCAATATTCGGTATTCGAATACTTTCTTCTTCCGGTATTCGTATTCGTATTCGAATACCGATTTTCATTATTCTGCCCAACCTTGCTCATAAGCAAGTCATGTGGCATTCCTTGAAAAAGAACGTGAAAAAACTGGTAATAAGATTTTACCAAAATAAGTTAAATCACACAAATTTAAATTTTCTTTAAAAAGTGCAAAATATATATTTAAAAAATTTCACTTGCAAACTTGTTACCCTTGATTTGAGGTTTAACCTTTGTATAAACCAATTTTATTACTCATAATAACGGCGAAATTGTGTTACATTACATAATAAACAAATTATAATAAAATATTACAAAATAAACCTCAAAGTCCCTTACACATCAACAATTTTTTTATAAAGAATAGACTAAGCCAAAAAAATATTTTTTTATTTTTAATTTTTGAAAATATATGATAAATTGTTTAAGATGACAAAACAAAACAAAACATTGTAAAAGTTTTAGTCCTTAATATTAGAATTAATAGTAAAATAAAGCACAATACATTTTGGTCAGAGTCACTTTTATTGATTTATTATTGCACCATTGTTCTGAAAAAACGAATGAAGTTAAATTTTGTTTTATTTTATTAATTTAAATTAAAATAAATAATAGTTTAAAAAACTAAAGTAACACGCTTTATATGCAAACCGAACTAAAAAATTAGAAAATATTTTTCATTAAAAAAAAAGATTGTCACTTCAGAGTAAAAAGCGTGGGGTGCTTAATATAATAAATGTTATAATTATTATATTTGCCAATATCTACGAGGGAAAAAGTTATGAATAGTGCAAAATGCACCCTACGCTTTTTACTCTGAAGTGACAATCTTTTTTTAATGAAAAATTATTTTCTAATTTTTAGTTCGGTTGCATATAAAAGCGTGTTTTTTTAGTTTTTTTTAAACTATTTATTTTTCATTTTAGTTCGATATGCATGTATGTATGTATGTATGTATGTATGTAAAAATGCTCCAGTTTATTCACTAAAAATTCCTTCGCCATTTTGTCAAGAGTAGCTAAAAGCGTGTTTTCTTTAAAGTTCCTGGAGAAAAGTTTGGGATGTCAAGTTAAGATGGCAACACAGGTGTTGTTTTTATAATATAAAGGAATTTTTTTATCCTGGCGATCCTAACCAGGATACCGGGATACTGTTTGCAGATTATTGCATTGTCATGGGTCCTGATACGTGTGCAAGAAATCGAATAGCTGGAAGTTGGTAAAAATTAGGCTCAAAGATTCCGTTACATAGATAGATAGATAGATAGATGGATAGTTACAACCAAGTTAATAAAAGTGTTAAAAATAGAGGACGAAAACCATAATTTTTTTAATACTAATAAGTCTATCTTCGCGACTAACAGTTTTTTAAATGGAAAGGGTGTCTGTGTGAACGTGAAATTATAGGAAGAAGAAATAAAAGTGTTTTTCAATATAAATTTTTTTCCGCAGGTTTTTTGACATCGATCTATTTTTATGCAAATCTCAGTAATTGTTAATTTGAAAAGCTTTACCACACATTCTTAAAGAAAAGTGAATTTCCTACAAAAGATTTTTCGGAAAATGTTGTCAATTAGGGCGTTTTCTTGTAATTGCGCTTTGAACATTGAACTGTTTTTGCAAAGTTTGGATTATTGTGACTACCTCAAATGTTTAAAGGAGATTGGATGCGGTACAAAAATGTTTTCAACATTTTTCAAAAAATTTACTCACCAAAGTTATTCGACGTAGAAATTACTATTAAATTCAACTTTAACGTCGAATAACTTTTGAAGAAGTAAATTTATTGAAAAATGATAAAGAAGTTTTTTTGTAGCGCATGGAATTTCCTTTAAAAATATGTATAGAAATTATTTAAACATTTATATTTGTAGTAGTAACAAAAAGTTTATATTCTACTATACTTTAACCCCCATGGAAAAAAGTTATAAAGCAAAAGACAAAAAAAATATATTTTTTTTTGTGTTTTTTTGCTTTGTTTTTGGGCATATTTTTGATAAAAAAACACTTTTTTGTTTTTAAATCAGCAAACATTATTCGATTATTAATTTCCTACAACTTTTTTCTTAAATGCTACCTAGAAAAAGTGCGTAGTTTTCGACCTAACCTCAAAAACTGAAAAGGTACTGTTTTCACCCCGTTCTCAAAAACGCACCCGTTTAAATGGTAGCACTTTGCGGTTTTTTAATATTTAGGGGTCCATTGACCACATGAAATAATAAAACTGTTTTAACAATAAATAGCTATTTATTTTAAATAAAATTTTAGTTATAATTTAATAGGTATATTTTTAACTACCAGATTTTAAATAAAAATCGGTTTTCTGCAAAGTCGGTTTACTGACGATAGTTGAACGTGACAACGTCATAGGAAAATACATAGAAAATACTAATAGAATAGTTGCATTTTTCAAAAGAAAATTAAACAATTTACACCACATTTACTTTTTACTGCCCTTCCTACTTGACGAAAACATGTAATTGTATTATTGTATAGCAGCTATCCACGCGGACCAACACCACCTAGAGGTGGTATTGCGCGGACGCGGAAACAGATGTCGAACGCTGCCAAACGCGTAGGCCGATTGTGACTCTTCCGCGCTCTCGCTTGCACTTTAAGCTTTAAATGGAACGCCGCATGAGTCATGTTGTGTCAAATAAAACATTCATTATAGGTCCAAAATATTTTTATTATCACTAATAGAAATTCATAATTTACATAAAATTATTTACAGGATAATATATCTTCAAGAAATGAGTCTCTAATTCTTTAGTTCATTAACAAAACAAAGATACAGTACAAATAAAATAAAATTTAAATACTATGTAAGGAAAAACGATTTATGTAGTTGGTAGAGTCCGCTCGTTTAGTAAAGAAGCCACTGACGTCATCATTATCTGTATGAAATTTCCTGTATCTCTCTTTTAATCGCGGCTTCGTAAGCTGCGTATTGTTACTATGGGAAAAGGCATTTTAAAGTTTTGATTTAAAAAAATATATATATATTTTAATAAAGGGTTTAGGGAATAACAGGAAATTGCGCGCAGATAATGATGATGTCGGTGACTTATTTACTAAACGGGAGGACTCTACAAGTGAATATTAACACTAATAGTAATTCGGACTAATTAAACTGTATAAAATAATTTAGTTATTGATATTCGAAGGCGAAATGACATCTTATTAGACAACAAATCTTACACAATCCTATTCTATTTAAAGCTCAAAAACCAGAACGAAATGAGAATAAAATTTGTTACTAGGAAAAATCATTTAATTTTATTGTTAATACCAACAAAATTAAATGCCTTTAAATGTGGTTAGCCTTTTAACCCTGACAATTTACCAATGTCAGTGAGTTTAAAATTTCGCTAGGAAATGAGATAGATCTGAGGCCTTGTGAAGTATAGTATTTATTTAACCTGTTAAATAAAAATAGAATTTTACAGTTATATTATAAAGCAGTGGTGTAGCATAAGACTTTTTTTGTTTTGAAGTAAGGCCTCGGATACGATACTAAGCGTAAGCGTCGAGCGGCTGATTTAGTAAACAAGTTCTTTTATTCTCGCATGTGAGAATAAAAGAACTATAAAGAACTTTTTCGCCTAACGCTGGCCGCTGACGCTGACACTTAGTATCTTGTCTGAGAAAAAAGCACAAATTTTAACTTTCCCCGTATTTTTTAAGATACTGAAGATACCCAATCAATATATTTTAGCTCGAAGAATTTGAAACTCGTAAGAAAGAAATCATACATGAAAAACAAGATTTTAACGCCATAAATGTTGCGTTTTTTAAATAGAACACCTTTTTTATTATAACATTTTTAGATTCGACGGTCAATTCTGAGTATTTTTTAATAAGGGTACTTTATGTCTATTTTTAACTGTTTTTTAGTTATTAACACTTAATCAATTATATTTTGGCTTAATTTAATAATAAAATGCAGGTAGCGCAGATGGTACCTGATACTTCAAAGTTATCGCAGTTTTTACCTACTTGTAGATTTTTTTTTAGTATTTTATAATCTTCGTTTTTGCTTCACTAGCATTTTACAATTTAAAAATGGATTAGGGTGTTTTATTTTAAAAACGCAACATTTATGGCGTAAGTCTTTTGTTTGTCATGCATTTTTTTAAGGTACTATTTTAAATTCTCCGAACTAAAATATACTGATTGGCTATATTGAATTCCTTTAAAAATATAAAATTAGTCAAAAAATAGGACATTTTTCCTCTAAAATGAAATTCCCTGTACTTGGTATCAAGTTATAAGTTTACACACTCCTTAACTTTATTTATTTATCGTACAAAATAAACATAATATCAGTTTATTTGAGTAATTCTGTATTATATAGATTTTTATTATTTATTAAGATATACAGGATACGACAAAAATATGACCACAACAGAATCAACCCAACAAACTTATATTTTTATTTTGTATGATAAATAAAAAGGGAGTGCTGTGTTTGCAGCGGGCCTCGATAATAACTTTACTGTCAAGGCTTTGGCGAACATGACTAGACTTTACTTAAACCTTAAAACTAGGAGAAATCTAAAAAAATATCTATTTTAGTTCTTCAAGGGTCACATTTATTTACAAACCGAATACTATTATCTAAAGGCACCCTTAGACGGTCGATATTATTGTGGCAATATTGATAATATTCAATAATATTAAAGGTTAAGAAATAAATTGACACAATATTGTAATGTCATGTCAACGTCATAATATATTGCGCCAACAATTTTGACCATGTAAGGGATGCTTAAGGTTAAAACCCGCAAATTACCGCTTTCCAGATAACATATAGTTGTATGTTTAATTCGTAAAAGTTTATCATATTTCGATTAAATCTTGTTTGGTAAAAAAACTGTTCTTCCAAAAAAGCGCTAAGAACCACAGCGGGCTATCCCATAAAATCATAAAAAGTGTTTTAACACGTATTTTCAAAAGCAGAATTCTTATTTATCTGGGTAAGAATTAGAATAGACTTATACCCATATTGAATGGTAGAGCTTACTTTGTCCACTCTGTAGTTTTTCGCTAGCTATAAGTGTTAATGCACTTTTTAAGATTTGTGAAATAGCCTGCTTTGTTTCTGAACGGCTCAAAAAAACTTTTCTTTGCCGCCTTGTATTGCAACTTTCAAGTCTCAAACATTCCTAATTGGTATATCAGCTATTAAGGAACATATTCACCTTTATTAAAAACTAAAGCCGTCCATTCATTATACAACATTTTTTAAAATTTACATTACACAGCTCGCTACAATTCCATAATTTGCATTTGCTTTTTATGCACGACCGTTCTTTCAACAGTTCATCGACTTCTTCGTGGTTGTAAAATACCACAAAATCTTTTGGGCTCAGGCCTTCAAATACTGAACTTACAGATGGTTTAAGGTTATAGAAGAGAAGGGGTTGATCTCTTGATGCAAAATCTTTAGTAAGTGTTTCTATAACTGTAGCCGCTGTGTAGTCAGCGCCGTAGATGTGTGAGCAGTCAATGACTACAGGGATTCCTATCTTAATGGAGTGTTTGGTGACCAAATTTCGAACGTAGTCGGTTGAAGGAAAGATCAGGCATCGATCGGGTGTGAGGAGGAGGTATTCATTACCACCCGGGGACTAAAAAGAAAGACAAATATCATTGTTGTGTTAAAATTTATATGAAATATATTAATTTTATGAATATCAAGGTTACAACATTTTCAGATTAATTATTCAGTTTTGAATAATTATTTATGTTTTATCCAAAATAGAGTTAGGGTAAGTAGTATTATTTTACTGTTAACTGTTTTAATACTTATTCTAAAATATTGCTAAAAATATTTTAAAAACTTATTTTTTATACAGGGAGACCAGAATCCGTATCAATGAACTATAAGGGGAAATTCTCACATGAAAAATAGAGAGAAAGCTTCATATACAGACAGGGGTTTTAAAGTGTTGGTAAAAAAATTAAGGGGAAAATTCAATATCCGAAAATATAAAGAAAAGTTAACATAAACATGGGTCCGCAAATTTTTCGTGCTCTTAAACTTTATAAAAAATTTAAAAATTTTGAAAACACTTATTTTAATAAAAAGTGTGATGACAGTATGTAAACCATATTTAAATAAGTATTCATTGTTGTTGTTACATACTATATCTTATAAAACCTAATTTTAAAAAATTATCTGGCAATGCTTTTTTTATTGTCAAAAAATATGCAACTAAGTAGAAGACGGCCTATCACTTCTTTACCAAATCAGTATATAAAAATAAAAGTTGTAACACTGATGTACTGACAATTTTTTTTTTAAACAAATAAAAATGATAATAATAATTACTGTCAAATTCGATATTAGCAATGTAAAACCGTACATCGAATAAAAAATAGTCAAAAATTAAATAAGTTTAAATATAAAGAATATTTCAAAAAAGTAGGAAAATGCCGTGTCTTTTTTTTATTGTCAACATGTCAACCCTTAATTTTTTTCACGCACGATACTGCTAAATATTTATTTTTTTATATGTCAAATGTTGTCCTAATTTTAACACCCTGCAGTTTCAAAAGTAGAATTTGGCAGGACATACATGTATTCAATAAAAGTTTTCTGCCTATTGTGCACACACCTTAAAGTTTGTTAATAAAATTTCTAGACACCACGTGTATGACATTTCTTATACTTTTATTGATTATTGGTAAATCGGTAATTCCTGTATTGAGTAATATAATAATATTATAAAACTATTTTTTTATTGATTAAGAAAGTTCGTATAATGTTTCTTAAGTAAAATTCTGTTTAAGGTCATTTGAAAATTATATAATTGTCTGAAGGACAGTGCCCGTAACTGTAAATAATAATATAATCATATAAAAAATATATAATATAAAGAATTAAAAAAAATCTAATGAAAATATTTTATAACCTTTGTCCTAAGAGCTTAAAAAACCGAAAAGTGATTTTGTTGTTAAAAGGTTTTGTTACAGCTTTTATATTTATATTGTATATTAAGTACTTTTCTAATTGTTTTAATTTGTTTTTACTTACCGTTAATTTTTCGACACTAATTTTAGGACGAGCTGCATGATACAGGATATATACTAGATTAATACCAATTCCAACAACAATTCCTTGTTCTAATGGAAGAATCAGGCAAGATACAAAAGTTAGTATAGCCAGGAAAAAGTCGCTTTCTAAAAAAATAAGATAAAAATATATTTTTTATTATATTTATTTGTCCAATCCTAAGAAAATTTTATAGAAGTATCACTATGTTATTTTGTATTTAGAAAATATTCTCTATCTTGTCTTTCTACCTATGTGTATGTGACCTAAAGGGTGGAGAATCCATCAGCTCGTATAGGAAACAAATAGACTCTCCATGTACTTCGACCAGACCGAAAGGTATGTTGATCTTTTGTACCCCTTATCTGCCAAGTTATTTTAACAGGAGAGGTAGATAAATGCTGCATTAGGTAGGCTTTGACACTACTGCCTGTGCTATGCAGGCACGGTACAACCTTTACTATGCAGGTATTAGCTCTAAACAGTAAGCAGTAATACAGCAATTTTATCTAGGCCTTTTGTCCAATGCATCAAGCTATTTATAACACTTGCTACACGGATAGTGGTCTTTCTTTCTACCTATACACAGGTTGTTGTCTAGCTACGGTACGAGACTACAACTACTACAACTTAAAATACAACTTTTTAGGATAATGCGTTTTCTTTGTAAATAACTTCGTTGTCTATGGATAGTTTTTAGAATGTGTTTTAAAGTTCCTTTTTTTCGAAAACGAAGATAGGTACCCACAAAACACAAAAAAATAATAAGTTGTATCTTTATTTGACTGTTTAAAAAACTAAATAAATAAATAAATGAGAAACTACAAAAACTAAGCGGCGTACTTTTTTTTCTTAATAATCTTGGCTTTATAAAAAAATTTGATGTAATAAATTTGCTCTATACCATTATATTTATGTGATAATTTCACATTCCAAAGTTTTAGTTTTCTAAATTGATCCATTTAAAAAATAAAAGGAGGGGACATTAAATAAATCTACTGGATATAAGATAATTACAATTTTATGCATTTAGAATAAATTTATAAAATTATTCAGCAAACACTATTTGCCGGCAATATACATTTTTCATATTGGCATTGATGGTAAAGCATTAGCAATTGGTGGCAATATTATGCCAACATCTATTACGCATTAAAAAGTCAACCCTAAATAAAAATCAATTGCCAATAAGTTTTACATGCAGGCGTATTGCCGGCAAGCATATACAAAAATGGCGGCATACCAATCCTGATTAAATAAAGCAGGCCTTTTTGTTGCAGGCAAATAAATATTGGATTTTTGAAGGCAAATCTTCAACGCATATTCATACTTTTCAAACCATATTATTAACATTGGTATTTAATTAACATTATGCAAATAAGAATTAGGTCAAACAAAATATTTATTATGTATTTTTGAGAGAATAAAAATAAAATAATGGTAAAATTAGCTAGGTTAATTTCGACCGAAGGTGACAAGTTCAAATTTACCGCTTAGCCGAAATACAGGATTTGACGATTTTGACAGATGAAGAAAAATTGCTTTGACCGCTTTGTGAAATTGTTTTCTACGTGGTTTTGTAGCTTTTTAGTTTATTTTTTTAAAGAAAAGAGATTTTTAATAGACATAATTAAGTGTATTCATTACCTAATTAGTGTGTGTTGTGTGATTAATTGGTGATGGCAAGTTAAAAGGCGAGTTATTCAAGTGGACTATTAGAAGCTGTAAACATTTTGTTTAAAACTAAAACCTTTTAAGTTTGGATCTGAAAATTGAGTGTAAGTTTACACTCTATTAATACTTACTATTTTAAAGTGTTTTTTTTTATTTACTATCTATTTTTAAATTTTATTACATACCCTTAATTTTTTTTGTATAAAAAATTATATTATATAATTTTTTTAATAATAAATTTTTCCTGCCTTTTTTCTCATTTTTTTTCGATTACAAAATTCTAAATATGTTATTTAACTTTTGGGACATTCAACTTATAAAACTTGTAATACTTATTTAATGATAAATGCCATTATCCTAAACGCATTTTTTCATCATAACTTATTTAATGATGAATGCCATCACAGTATCTGCAACACGTGGCCCAATAACGGCCAATTGCCGTGTCTGTTTGTTATCTTTTGCCAATGCCTTGCCATTAAAGAGTGTTGGCAATGCCAGTAAATTAAATGTGCATGGCCGGCAAAAATGTTATATGGGTATTTTCCCATACAATTTAAAATAATGCTTACTTTTTGATCTAAACATAGGCCTTACAACTTTTACTTCAACCATAAATACAACAGCTGCTATAATAATTGCTGCCAAAGTACTCTTGGGAATGTAGTAAAAGTAAGGAGTGAAAAGAGAAGGGCCAAAATAACTAACACTCCAGTATACAAGCCTCCAAGAGGGGTTCGTACGCCACTGGCGTTATTCACTGCACTTCTGGATAGGGAACCAGAACCAGGAAAACTTTGGACGAATGCATTAAGTACGTTGGATGTGCCTATAGCAATGAGTTCTTGGGTTGCATCAATTGGTTTACCATTTGCTAAAAATAATAAGATAGGTTATTTAGGCCATATTTGATACCATAGTTTAAAGATACTTAGAAATTTTAAAATATTTTTATACAGTAAGTATAGTCAATGCCCCTCATAATAAACAATTTATATTAAATATGTTTATTCAGTTTTAAAATGAAAATATTATACTTACAAAACGCTTTGCAAATGGCAATATTTTCCAAAAATCCGACCAGTGGTACGACAATAATTCCACTCCCCATGTCTGAGATCATATCCATAAAAGTAACCTCGGTAACAGTACCATTGTTTACAGTGGTGAAACCAAATGGTGGTACCTTAAGGTCTGGTAATCCTTGAGGTACAACGCCTATAACTTTAAAGGGAGGAGTACCTAAAATTTTAAATAATATAATTAGAATATTGTATGAGGGTAGTTAGGTAATTTTTAAAACATATTTGTCATGTATAAATTAAATAGCCACTATATTATAAAACGTTTTTATGCACAATTTTTTACATTTCTTTTTAATATTTTTCAAACTACAAATGCGTTTGAATAAAATTTGAACTAAATATTTTTAAACAAAAATATTTAGTTCATTTAATTTTTAAACAAAAATATTTAGTTCAAAATATTAGACATAATAAAATGAGACTTGATATAAATAAATTGTGTGGAAACAGGTGAGTTCTCGTATATTTCTTACTCTTAAGTTACTTTCGGTTTAACCGAAACTGAAACCAATTATTATTTTAAATTTTAAAATGGAACATCCTGTATATTTTAAAATTTTGGATTTCTGAGACAATTCTTAATAGTAATTTAACATTTTTTTAAGTTGTTACGCATACCTAATTTTTTGAAAGCCTTATAGTGTTGGATCTAGTTGGCTATGATCCTTAATATCGTTAGATCCTTTAAAAAATATCCCTTATTTGGAAAGTGCCAGTCTAAAAAAGGTTGCCATTTAAAAAATAATACTTAGACATGAAAATGTTAATTTGTCAAATTGTTTTATTTCTATATTTTATATAAGTTACTAAAACTTTGCAATTGTATTTTTCTAACATCTCCTAGGGTCACACAAAAATCCAGTAGGCTAAAAAACTTTTAAAATGTTTCATTCTGACTATGGATTGTGGAGGGGAGGATAACCATCTTTTATGGCGGACAAGTTGAAAAAGTGGCAATCGGAATGTAGCAAATTGGGATGGCGCCACAGTAGCCAGTGGAGAGATTTTGGTATTTCTTTCCTTTTTTATTTTGTATCTATCTGTCCTTTTTTATTTTGTATCTCACTCTAATAGTTCATGCTCATTGGTTAAAAAATCTCCTCTGGCTATTGTGGCACCACCTTAAGTTGCACCTTTCGACGGACACCTTTTAAAACATTCAGATGGTTATCCTTCCCTCCACCATCCATAATTCTGACAAAGAATTGTCTTAGAAATCCAAAGATGATAAATTATACAGGGTGTTCCATTTAAAAAATCAAAATTGGAGGCATTTTCGGTAAAACCGGAACTGACTAAAAAGTGAAAAAGATGCGAAAACCCTTCTCTTCTCATATCTTTTACCCATACCAAGTGTTATTTATTATGTCTAATACTCTAGTCGTTATGTCTTGTCTAATAAATTCGTTAACATCCGGTATATTGTATTTAATATTAAAAACTATCCCATATTTTTTTTCACTAAAAAATATTTTTACAAATAATTTAAAATAAATAATTTTTTGTGTTTGGTATTTTGACAGTGAGCGCGTGTCCATATTATCACATTTTTTATCTATTTATTTATTGAATTTACCAAGTCATTTATAAGAACATGTTAATTTCTAAAAAATAGAAGATTTCTAATTATTATGGTAAACATTAATTAGCACAATGATTCCGGAATAACGCAGATCTAAATTTTACATTAGCAACATTAATATTATTTAACTTATCAGGTAATACGTTTTTGTGTAATATGTTTATTTAGTCAAGTTGATAGTTGTCATTAAAAAGACACATTTTTAACAGTGATCGGCATATTTTGTATAAGATACATATTTTAAATTTTTATTTTTGAAAAAACCAACACTATTAAAATTTAGAATAATAATGTCAAATCTTAAAGGGTATTTTATACAGGGTATCCAGTAACTCCACCGACAAACTACACTAAGAATAAGAAAAAAATATGTGAATATACCATAGATAACCTACATTTAGATCAGCAGTGGCAAAAAAAAATCGGATTTTTAGGACCTCTCGCAGTAAAACAAATGCACGGATGGACGAACATGCGCACTTAACAGCCGTGGTAAAATACCAACAGCGGCATTCCGTACCCTCCGTCCGCGGTCTGACCGTGACGCTCATTAGCTACCGTACTCCGAACAGAAAACCAGGACGCCGTCGACAAATTCTTTCCGATAATGCGGATAGTCTTTTTGATTAGCATCTAGACTCCGCTACATGTCGTTTTTTACTTGGAGTTCTATAAATGTAGTGGATTTTTTTTAATAAAATTCAACGTGCCTGAAGTCACGGTCAGGTTAGTTTTGGTTAGCAACGCCTTTTTTTTAAAAATTGGCAGCACCCCTATTCATTTCCCGGATTTCGCAATTTTGTTGACTATGACGTAGTGATGTCATTTGATGTTATCGGCCAATTCTGATTGGTTGGCGAAAAAACGACATGTAACGGGGTGTAGACGCTAGTGTCTGTTTGGTGCCAGGCGCGTTCACCCTCGATTTGCTTGCGCACAAACCCGTTTTTCAACCATGAAATGTAACTTAATTCGTCTATTAAATCTATACATATTTTTATATTATGGTCATACTTTAAAATTATGTGAAATAGCCATTTTAGGCATTTTTAAATCCTTGTAGATGCTACGAAAAATATAAGTCAATATGACTATTTTGCATTTTTGATCACCCTGTACTAACTCCAGAGCCTCATTTACCTGTTTTGCAAAAGAAATAACCAATAAGTCCACAGACAATAACTAATATAGCGTTTCTTGAAGTTCCAAAATCCAGAGAGATTTATTTATTATTTTGTGCATTTTGGTTTGCTCTTCGGTTCTTCCTATATTCATTTTAGCTACAACCTAAAATAAAATAAAAAAAAATGAGAGGTAATTTTTTTAATATTCGCGATATTTTAACAAAATCTACTAACCAACATTTTCAAAAATTAAGCATTTTAGCGATTAAAAGCGTTTTTTTTTTCTGGTAAGAGACCACCAAAATTTTCTTGTGCAATGATTTAGTTAATAAAGTACCAAATATTTTTATATTAAAAAATTCCCTTATAACACGGAGAAGTTAGCTAAATTTCTGTTTGTTTAATATAAAACTAATTATTTATAAGCAATTATTGTTTTACGTATTTTTTTTTCTGTTACTCTTGTTATTTTTAGGACACAAACTAATTTTTCTTAAAATTCAGTAATTATTTGCTGATAAATACTTACTCAAAATTTTTATTTACTCATAAATTTAAAAATAAAATAAAATTTTTAGAAACCGTTTTAAGGTATTACTTTAAATCTACAGGGTGTTTCATAACTTACCCGACAAACTTTAAGGGCAAATTCTGCAATAAAAATATGAAAAAAAAACTCTAAATAAAGAAATGCCTAAAGGTATTAGTTTTTGATCTACGGGGTGTTAAAAATAAAAAAAAATATTGTTTTTATAATAACTTATATACCAATTTAGATATTTTTTAAAAGGACATTTTTTGGCATAGTAGAAAAAAATACCAGTGTCGTTTGGGATTTTTAAAAATAAAAATACTTTTTAAAATTGCAATTTTACTTCACACACATTTGATTTCTTGACTTTTTTATTGGATGCCCCGATTTCGCGTATATAATTAAAAACCATTTCTCGGCATGGTCAAATCCTTATACAATAAAAGAATAAATATTAAAAGTAATTTCTTACTACAAAATGTCATACTATCGATATGAATTGACCGTGCCGAGAAATGGTTTTTATTTATTCACGCGAAAACCGTGCATCGATTTAAAAAAAAATATTTTTATTTTAGAAAAATGCAGTACCATTTTCTAATAAAAAATATTTAACTTGAACTTCTTATGGACGACACTGGTAATTTTTTTTCTTGTATGTTAAAAAATGTCCTTTGGTTCATAGAAAGCGTCTCCCAATTGTTTTAAATATATTTAAATTGCTTTAAAAGTTATTTTAAAAAGAGTATTTTTTTAATTTTACCACCCTATAGTTCAAAAACTAAGACGTATGGGACTTATGTTCATAAGATGTTTTATTTCCTATTTTTTGTTGTAGAGTTAGCCCTCAAGGTTTGTCGGATAAGTTGTGAAATACCCTGTATAAAGATGCCAAAATATGGTTATAGATACATCAAAATCGAATAGTCAAGTTTTAGTAGTAAGTAAGTAAAAATAGCAAAAAAAGGTTTTTTTTATTTAACACTATATTTTGTTCTTTGCTTTTATAACAAATAAGCATATAATAATGGGTCATATAAATAAAAAGAAGCAAATGCTTTTGCTTATAAGTAAAAGGTATTGATCTTATTATAGAAATCAACCGAACTAAAATTAGAAAATAATTTTTCATTAAAAAAATATTGTCATTTCATAGTAAAAAGCGTGGGGTGCATTTTACTATTTTTTCATAACTTTTCCATCATAGATATTTGCAAATATAATAATTATAACATTTAATATATTTATCACTCCACGCTTTTACTATGAAATGACAATATTTTTTTTAATGAAAAATTATTTTCTAATTTTTAGCTCTGGTTGCATTATAAAAGCGTGTTTTTTTAGTTTTTTAAACTATTAATTATTTATCAACTCCTGGCTTGCTACTCTGGTAACGGAGACCTATATTCTTAATCAATCGCTTTCTTGAAATCTTGCATCAATCGGTGCAACTAATTCGCAAATATGTCGCTGCCAAACTTTAATGTCTGTGTCCATTATTATAGCAACAGCCATGAAAGGTTGCCAACAGATGGCAACCTAGGTGTTGTTTTTATAATATAATGGAATTTTTTTTCCTGGCGATCCAAAAAAGATAACGGGATACTGTTTGCAGATTATTGCATTGTCATGTTTCCTTAATACGTGTGCAAAGTTTCAAAGAAATCGAATAGCTGGAAGTTGGTTAAAATTAGGCTCAAAGATTCCGTTACATATGCCAGATAGTTACAACCCAAGTTAATAAATAATTAATAGTTTAAAAAAACTAAAAACACGCTTTTATATGCAACCGAACTAAAAATTAAAAAATAATTTTTCATTAAAAAAATATTTTCACTTCATAGTAAAAAGCGTGGGGTGCTTAATATATTAAATGTTATAATTATTATATTTGCCAATATCTATGATGGAAAAGTTATGAAAAAATAGTAAAATGCACCCCACGCTTTTTACTATGAAGTGAAAATATTTTTTTTAATGAAAAATTATTTTTTAATTTTTAGTTCGGTTGCATATAAAAGCGTGTTTTTTTAGTTTTTTTAAACTATTAATTATTTTTCATTTTTTAGTTCGTTATATTGCACAAAATTTTAATATAACAGTAAATTAGAACATACTATTTAATTAAGCAGCAAAAAGAAAATAACCAGCCCCCTATGAAATGACAATGGTAGCAAATTTTAAAATTTGCAAAAGATTGCAACTCACTAAAAATTTCTTCTTCATTAAGTAGCAAAGTTTCAAATTTTGCCAACAGATGGCAATCCAGGCAATGTTTGGACCGTTGCCAACATTTTGCAATCCACTAAAAATTTCTTCTTCATTTAATAGCAAAGTTTGAAATTTTTCCAACAGATGGCATCCTAGGTGTTGTTTTTATAATATAATGGAATTTTTTTTTCCTGGCGATTAAAAAAAAGATAAAGGGATACTGTTTGCAGATTATTGCATTGTCATGGGTCCTTAATACGTGTGCAAAGTTTCAAAGAAATCGAATAGCTGGAAGTTGGTTAAAATTAGGCTCAAAGATTCCGTTACATAGGCAGCCAGATAGATAGTTACAACCCAAGTTAATAAAAGAAATAAAGAAGGATTTACTTCAAACGTATGAGCATTTGCTTACAAGTGCAGTATTTACTTATAGAAAAGTGCTGCTGTTATTCAGTAGCTTCAATTTTCTATAAGTTAATACCCAAGCAGCAAGCTGATGTCATTATGACGTCATCTTTAAGTAATTTTTGGCCATAGAACGTCATCAGACCAAAATTATGACTTTGTGTGTGTTGTGCTTTTAACGTCATTAAAGTGGCGTCTTTTTGACGTCATTTTTTTGTCATACTAGCTCATAAAAATTTAATGACGTCATGTTACAGAAAAATACGACTAATAATTTTACAAAATTGAAATAGGAAAAAACTCTACCGATAGATGGCGTAATGGACAATAAACTACTGCGTTTATTCAACATCTTTGCTTTTTATCGCCTACACCGTACCGATGAGACCAATATAGTTCGAGACCGGTCTGCGGTTGGTGATCTCAATTAGTTTTAAAACAAATATCTTCGGCAGTGACACGAGAAATGTGGATGCGACCTTGCAGTGCAAAGAAATTGCAAGCAGTAAGGAGTTTTTCCTATTTTAATTTTCAAATAAAATCTCGTATCATTTTAGCTTTAAAAAAAAGTATATGCGTCAATTTTTCGTTATCTTAAAGACGTCATTATGACTTCATTAAAGAAACGTATTTTGTCTGTGACTTAGGAAGGCCAATTGAACGTCATTTTGTCGTCATCTTAGGACGTCTTTGCTGACAAAATGTGACCGAAAATGACTAAAAAGGGACGTCAATAAGACGTCAGCTTGCTGCTTGGGTACTTGCACTTGTAAGCTAATGCTTATACGTTTGAAGTAAATCCTTCTTTATTTCTATATTATGATCAATACCTTTTACTTATAAGCAAAAGCGTTTGCCTATTTTTATAAGTACTTACCCGTAAAAATAGCAGTATCACAATACAGGTTATTCCTAGAACGGTATCCCACATTCTAATATTGTGTATGTCATTAAAAACACTCTTCCATGTATCCACAAAGGTGTTACCAGAAGCGTTTATTCCAAAGAGATCCTTAATTTGAGATGTAACTATAATTAAAGCAGCAGCGGAGGTAAAACCTGATGAAACTGGGCCTGAGACAAAGTCAATTAAAAACCCTGTAAAATAGAAAACGTAAACACATTATTATTTAGATTAATTAAGATTTTGTGAAAGAACTTAAAGTTTCTCTCAGTACTAGTAGTGCCTGAGCTAATATTAAAATGGACTTTATGATAATAAATTTTAATTCTATTTAGGGAGTTCTTTTTGACCACAAAAAAGTAATACGTTTGCCCGTCCGACACCCGAAACATTTCAATTTTGGATCTTATGATTATCGTAACCCGTCATTTTTGAAACAATGTTTAATAATTGCATTAAGCATTGCGGTAAACTAGTCCGACAAAAAAATGACACAGAATCTAGGAAAATAAAAAATATATTTTTTATTTTATTATAATGTTTACTTTAAAAAATAAAGGGTTAAAACCAACAACCAGTTTTTATTACATTATATATTATATATTTAATATATATAATAACGGATTTAATACTGGACTAATCAATATCCTGATAGTCCCTGGGCCAGTAATGAAATTTACTTCATAATTATGTAATACACTTTTTAAACCTTCTTAAGGAAGTTCCTTTGGACGAGTCTATCACGAATATTTATAAATACCGCCATATATGAAAGCGGCGTGTTAACCTAGCCTGTCAATGTCAAATGTTTTGGGTGTCGGACCGGGCATACGCGTCACTTTTTTGGTGGGATAAGTTTACAATAATGTTTTACATGCAATTTTTAAACATTGTGTCAAAAACCGTAAGTGTTACAGTCACGAAACATAAGGCCCATTGACATGTTTTGGGTATCGGATTGGACGGGTTCCGTAACTGTAATCCTTACGATTTTTGGCACAATGTTCAAAATTGCATGCAAAAATTGTGGTCACCTTGTCCGACAAAAAAGTGACGCTTTTGCCCGGTCCGACACTCCAAACATATGACATTGGCAGGCTGGGAAAACGTGCCGTTTCCATATATTATGGCGTATACCTCTCTAAAAGGTTTTAAAAGTGTTATTATGATAAAGTGAATTTCATTACTGGCCCGGGGACTATGAGAGAAACGTACTTCCACTTAGCACCAACTCCTTTTTTGGCTACGGTGTTTTGTGAAGTAAAATTTAAATATGTTCTTAATTTTATTGTAGAGAGCGCTACCTGCGAAACCTTGCACAGAAATATTCAAAGCAAAATATTTTTTAGGCAAATGTTAATTTTACTTTTAATTTAATTATTTTCTTTAAGTCTTTTACCTAAGGTAGGTATAGGTGGTAGTTTTGATATCTGAATTATCAATCAATCAACAAAATATATTCTAATAAAATTTAAAAAAATAATAAGATCTCTGTTTTTGTACGTACATCAAAAGCAAATTAAACTTTAAATCAGTTTATTTTCGTAATCATTCCTTTGAACTAAGGTAAATTTGGTAGAAATATTATATTTTAGCCAAGACAAATTGGTGGCAGATTTTTTAACACACCTTTTAAAGATGCACTGTAGATCTTAAGCATGCCTTTTTATTTAGGAGCAAAAAAGAGTGATGACAGCAAAGTTATATTTTGTACATAAAGATCCATAAACATTGAATTGGGACACCAAAACTTTGTTTCTAACAATACAAGCGGCTCGGCTGTAGATCCATGTTTTATACGATTTTTATGTTGATTTATTTATTATTCAAGATGTACTTTAAAATTTAAAAGTTTTATGACAACAATATTAATAATTTAAATCGGCGCTACTATCGGCGCTACTTATCATCTAATTTACTAACCTAATCCAAAAAATCCCATGAGAAGTTGTACTACACCACACAGAAAACACAACAGAATAGCATGCTCTGGACCATGAGCACCTAAAGTTTGATATGTTAATAAAGAAGCCACTGCTGTAGGTCCCATAGGAACATCTTTACAACTTCCCAGGAATATGTAAATGATACATCCCAGGAACGAGCCATACAGTCCATATTCAGCCGGAAGGCCTGCGATATTCGCATAGGCTAAAGCTTGGGGAATTACTGTTAAACCTACGGTTACTCCTGCTAGTAGATCTCCTAAAATTTTAAAATTCAAATACTAAATGATTAAAGTAAATATACAGGGTAATCAAACTTAAATCGGTACCATTGCTAACATTTTTATTATCGGAGATATAAAGTCGGCCAAATTAGTGAAGTATTTTTTTCACTTGCTGCCAACATAAAATAAAGTAAACATGGGGTTCGATTTATTGCAAAAATGTACTTTTTTAAATAGCTCACCCTGTACATTATATTACAATTCAAAAGATCTATTAAAGAGCTTAAAGAAAGTCAACACGTGATATATCCAATTTTTACTAGTTTCGGAAATATGGCCATCCTCAGGTTTTTGAAAGTTAAGACATTTTTTAAATAAAACATCCTGTATATTTCATTACCATTAAATAGATATTTTAAAAATTGACAACTTACTCTTTTATTTGATAGTGAATAAACATTGTTAAAGTTTTATTAGAACATCAATTTAACACTCTAATTTCTTAGTAATAGTAAATCTGAATTTTATTCGTTAAAATTTAAAGAAGAAACTAAAAATAATGACTTACCTATAGCGCAGTCTGCGTTGTACTTTGGCAACCAGTTTAAAATAGGAAAGCGTTTGTAAAGAGTTTTTTGGTCCATACTCCTAAAAATCGTTTTTGGCCAATGCTAATACTGCGTGAAGTTTATGCGAGTATGATGTGTAGGATGGAGTAGAGCTTTCTATCTCTGAAAAGAAAATAAAAATTTTAAAAGATAATAATGCTTTTATATGCTTTAATTTAATTTCAGATACCGGTTAATAATATTAATAAAATACTTTTTTTGTACCGTCTATCCTAAAAGATGGTAAAGAAAATAACTAATTTTAAAACTACAAAATTAACTTTATGCTTTAACCAGAACCGCCGTTTTTTAAATTTAAATATGTGAGACTTATTTTTTGTGAAGCGCTCTGAAAAAGAATTGAAGCTGTTTGGTAACAGTCGATTTTAAAAACTGAAAAAAGTCAGATGGATTAATGTTTACAGGTAATTAACAACCGACTTATTTAACAAAAAACAATAATATAAAGAATCAATCTTTCCTTCTTAAATTGTTTAACGCTTTTTACTGAGGCGCAGACGCGATTTATGAATTCCTACTGCGTGCAGCACCTTCATGGAGTTGAAATGCAGTAGCAAATACGGACAGTATCACCTTTATTTACCTCTTTAAACCTTACGTAAGTTTGGTGCTGCAGTCTGGGAGGAATTTAAAAGCATGCAAATGCATAAGCGGTTTGTGAATTCCTACTGCGTGTCAGCGCCTTCATGGAGTTGAAACGCAGTAGCAAATACGAACAGTATCACCTCCCTTTACCACTTTAAACCATACGTAAATTTTGTGCTACAGTTTGGAAGAAATTTAAAAGCATGCAAACGCATAATTTTATTTCGAATGAAATTTAACCTGGTAACAAAAGGTCTGTGCCCAGAAGCATTACAAATCAGTCAAAGTAAATCAAACAGCTCAAATACAGTGAGATAATTAATACATAACATTTTTATAAAAAGTCATAGTTTAAGAGTTCTTTTTGTGAATTTTGTTATTACATAAATATCAAAGAGGCTAAGTGCCTTCTTTTTTGTAAATGAGTTTATACCATAGAACGGTGCTATGTGCCAAGGAGAATAACTCGAGAAAGAGCCATGTGCCTGTAGTTCATCTTAACTGGCGTCAGAATACATCTTGTGTTTAGATCTGTTGATCTGTAGCTTTTAAACTGTGATAATAATAAAAAAATTCAAAATAATTCTGCGTCTTGTTTTTGGCACTTAGCACCTTTGATATTTCAACTCTTCAATTGTACATTTTTGCTATTATTTTTTATTTGTTTTGTCTTTTGACTATGGTTATACAGCAAGTATTTATAATATTTATTATTTATTAAGCTAATAAATATTTTAACTTTTAATTAAAATTGATACGAGGTATTACAAAATGATTAGCAAAGATAAAAAATCTGACAAAACATTATACAGTGCTTGTCTAAATTCAGGACCTCATCTCCTAGCTTTTGAATTGTTTGGTATTTTTTCATAAACATTTGAGGACTTAAGTGAGACAACATAAACCAAATTTTAAACAGGAAATGACAGATATACATGTCAAACTCACAGCTGGGTGCCATTTCAAAAAGAAAAATTAAATGGAAAGGAGGGTCTTGTGGCACATCATTTTAAAGCTCCCGACGAGTACTTTATAACAGCAGAATATCGATACCACCCTTTACCTACTACAAATGGTGGTACTTTGAAAATTACCTGAAAACCTCATTTAGATGGCCGTATTTCCGAATTTGATAAAGTTAGATACACTTAATGTGATATTTTCTTAAAGCTCTTTTAGGGATTTATTTAATGGTAATATTGGTAATACTATACAAGGTAGGACAAAAAGCATAGATTTTGTTAAGGACGCACCCTGTATATTATATCACCATTAAAAAGATATCCAAAAACCACATAAGGTGTATCTAACTTTATTAGTTTTGGAGATATAGCCATCCAAATCAGGTATTTAGGTAATTTTCAAAGTACCGCCATTTTTTGGGAGGTAAAGGTATTCACTTTATATTCTGGGGTTATAAAGAACTGCTCAGGAGATTTTTGCCGGCGTTGTACATTTAATTTACTGGCATTGCCAACACTCTTTAATGGCAAGGCATTGGCAAAAAGGTATCAAAAAGACGCGAAAGTGGGCAATTGGCCGTTATTAGGCCACGTGTTGCAGATAATGTGATGTCATCCGTCATTAATAAGTTATTGGCAAAAAATGCGTTTAAGATGGTGGCATCCATCATTAATAAGTTATTGGCAAAAAGACACGAAAGTGGGCAAATGCAGATAAGCAAGCTGACGTCTTATTGACGAAAATTGTCGCATATACTTTTTTAAAAGCTAAAATGTGATGCGATATTTTATTTGAAAATCAAAAACAGGAAAACCTCCTTACTGCATGCAATTTCCTTGCAATGCAAAGTACCATCTCTCGGAACACTGTCCAACTTGGAGATGCAGATTTTTACACTAGCCGAAGACATTTCTTTCAAAGCTAAGTGAGATCACCTACCGCAGACCGCTCTCGAATTATTTTAGTCTAATGGGTACGGTTTAGACGATAAAAAGCGAAGATATTGCAGAAACGTAGTAGTTTATTGTCCATTACGCCATCTATCGGTATGTCACAGAAAACTACTTTTAAATATATATAATATTTTTATTAACACGTCTTTAAAACTTTTAATAAAGTTTTAAACAAAATGTTTACAGCTCCTAACAGTCTACTTGAATATCTTGCCTTCTCGACTAGCCATTACCAATTAATCACACAACACACACTTATTAGGTAAGGAATACATTTAATTATGTCTATTAAAAACTCTTTTCTTTAAAAAAGAAACTAAAAAGCTAGCAAACCACGTAGAAAACAAATGCACAAACCGGTCACCTTCGGTCGAAATTAACGTAGCTAATTTTACCATCATTTTATTTTTATTCGCTACAAAATACATAATAAACATTTTGTTTGACCTAATTTTATTCGCATGATTTTTAACAATAAAATGTTATGAAAGGCCATTTCCTTTAAATTATGTAAAAACATAAAATAATGTTGTTTAGCTGCCATTATAAATAAAGCAGATCAAAAAATTTGCTTTTAATGTTAGTTAGAAATACCAATGTTAATAATATGGTTTAAAAAAGTAATGAATATGCAGTTGAAGGTTTGCCTTCAAAGTGTCCCAACTATTTATTTGCCACCTGCAACAAAAACGCGTGCGCTATTTAATCAGGATTGGTATGCCGCCATTTTTGTATGCCTGCCGGCAATTCCGCCTGCGTGTAAAATTTATTGGCAGTTAAGGTGTTTATTTAGGGTTGACTTTTTAATGCGTATGAGATGTTGGCTGAATTCCTACGCGATATTTGTGCTGGCGCGTAGTAGTATTTTTACAGTGTTCTAAAATAAAAACTCTTAATAATAATAATAAATCTTCCTGCATTTCAGCACCGTAGGGTGTTGTAGCGTAGTAGGAATTCATAAAACGCGGCGCAGACCCGACGCCCGGTAAAAGCCCTGTAAAGGCGAACTCTATAAGCAAGACCTTATCAAATTTTCCTCCAAGGTAGACGAATCTGAATGGACCCCTGGCTATGAGAAAATTATATGAGCAAGTGAACATAGACGGCTCCATTTTAACGTCAAGAATCTGCCCTAAATAATTCTAAGCTCTATGGCTTTACCAAAACGCAATTTATTTCTTAGAGTTCTCCACCTCTTATATGTTATTGTTCACGTATATTCCAAACACACTGTATTTTAATCAAAAAAAAAAAAAGGTAATACCGCCCTGCTTACTTACCTTAGTCCATTTGAACACCTGTAATTTCGATTGGACAAATTATTTTGACTTGATCACTTACAAAATTAAAACAATCGTCCACCAGATTTATTTTTAGTCATATTAGCACATGTATCCATTTTAAAAAATAAACAATAATCTTTTACCTTCATAATCATTTCTCAAATAGTATTTAAACGACGGCATTCCTTGAAATATCCAATATCACAACTTACATAAAACACTCTGTATATTGTGGCGTTAAGACACATAGCAAGTAAATAAGTGAGGTTGGATTACAAAAAAATGAATGCATAAGTATGCCGCAATGTCTACTTTACGTCTGAATAATTCTCTAATTATTTATTTATCTAACATGAGCTTATCACCAGAAAGGTCAAAAAGATTATAATTTTAATTTAAATTATAGGGGAAAATGGAATAATTTCGGACATACATAAATGTTTTTAAATTTCTTTAGTATTTTAAAAATATATCCACCCAAATACAAAAAAAATCTTGCCCTTTAGGAATAATTTGGTTTATACAGTGAAAACGCCTAGGTTGGGCAAGTTGATCTCTTATTTTTACCCGGACTAGAAAGTTAATGGTTGTCGCTTAATCATGGGCCACAAAAAACCGATGGTTAATCTTTCGAAAGCTGTTACCCTTAGGTTTAGGACATGGTACATAAAACTTTTTTTTTTTTTTTTTTTTATCTTTGGACAAACCACGAAGGCTAAAAGCCTAAATACTAACGTACCGTGGGTGTCTTGCATGGTTAGAATTCGATAAAGAATAGAAACTTTTAACAAAAACTAGGTGTTTCCATTAAGCAAATTAGTTGGTGGTCGTGGCTTATTTTTGGGCCACTCTGTGTACATAAATTTACCAACAAAAAACGAAGCTAAAAATAATTATAGTTTAAAAATTAAAAAAACGCTTTTAAAGCACATCAAACTAAAAAGTTAAAAAAATATATTTCTAAACTAAATTTTTATTAAATCTGTTTTAGCTCATGCGTCCTCACTGTAGAATTATTTGTTGCAAGTAGTTATAAAAAAATCGCTTATTTTATTTTTGATAAAATAAATAAATTGATATTTAAAAAAATAATAAAGTTTTAAAGGTTTAAAAATTTATAATCAAAATCTTTCAATACAATGTTTAAATTCTATTAGTTATTTTTTATGCATAACTTGCATAAATATTAATCACATATTATTTTTTAACATAAATTACTTGATAGGTTTGTTAAATATGAAAGATTTTTTTATTTTTTGATTTTGCTTTAAGGGATCTTCGTGAACATTCGCATGGGTCAATTGATTATGTGTGTGTTCCAAATCTATACGCTGAAACCAGAAACAATGTCGTCCCATCTGGCAAATATTTACACACATTTTTTTATACATAAATCCGTCACAATGGTAAAGAAATATCCGGGAAAAAATTAAATATACAGGGTGATTCTTAACCTATACGCATAAACTTAAAAAATTATTGGTAAACACAAACTGAACATTAAAAAAAGTTGGTAAAATGTTTTTAGTTAAAAAGATAACTAATTATGTGAAATTGAACAAAAGAAGTATAATTCTGGGGATTTATATTGAATAATAATAAAAAAAAAGTACTGACCTACTCTTTGTTTTAGAAATATTTTGGCATATTCCATAATAAGCCCTACTAGTAACTCCAATTCCGTAAAAATAAAATCACAAGTAATAGTAGAGTAAACTATCAGGAATACCAAACATTATTACGATGACTTGGTTTTTAATTAATTATAATATTTAAGAAACTAAAATTAGCCAAATAATTTGTATTTAAACAATATCATTAATATTATGTTTTTTGCAAAAATAAGTGGTTAATTGATTATCGTGCCCAAAAACTGAAACAATAAAATTCAAGTAGGAAAAACTCTTCTAGTATTCCTAATAATTAATTGTTTTGCTTATTACAAAACAGACCAATCAGAAACCACCATTTAAAAAAAGTGATTTAACCACCTGTGCAGTTGCAACAGCGAAATACATTTTTGTTATCCAAACAAGTTGTCAAAATTGAAGGAAAATGTCAAATTTTATTATCAATAAAAATTTCTTGTGTTGTTGGCTTTAATGTTAGTTTTTCAGGAAATAATTCCATGAAACAAATGAAATTACTGTATGTGCATTCAAATATTTTTCAAGAAAAATCTTGCTTAAATATTGTTTGGTAGTTTAATCGATTAAGTTTATAGGTTTTGTGATAATATATGAACATTTTTGAACCTGGCTGTCACATAATTACATTGCTTTGACAACTTCAAAACATAAAGTTCTAAAAGACAAGAAGATATATGAAGATTTTGTTGTCCTAGTTTATTTTTGGGGGAAGGTGCTACAAGAAATAATGATGACTCATAATTTAAATTTTCCGTATAAAAATAATTATCCGTGGATCAGTTTCACCACAATTAGTGGTATTTACATTAGTTGCATATTTCTTTATTATTTTATTTCCAGTTTAATTATTGCATAACCGCTTTTATTAGTTATTCCTGATAAAGGGATAATTTTTTTACAGCATAGTAAATTTACAGACGTGGGATATTTGTGAATCATTTAAATGTATTGGTTTTTCACATTTTAATTAATTTGTTTGATTTCATGGAAAATCAAGGAAATACCTTTGTTTAAAAAAATATTTAAATATCTTTCAAGAAAAAACTTTGTAATGAGTTTTAATATTATAAAACTACATTTTATTTTTCATTTCACCATTAATTGTTAAACAATGCAATGGTATTCTATTTATAAAAAGATAAGCTCAATGTACGCGATTTACAGTACCTAAATGATCTGAAACTTTTATTTTAAATCCAGTAACTGTTTTTAATATACATACATTTTAGCAAAAATAGAAAGATTAGTTTTTCAAGGGTAAACTGCAAAAGCAAAAATTGACCTTATAGACAAAGAAATGTCTTTTTACTAATAAAATATGCATGAAAACTAATACTGGTGCCAGTATTTTATCTAAAACTAAAACAGAACAATTTAATATTTATCCGTACTTAACTTCTATCGTCTCTATGTTTAGTCGTTGAAATTAAATAAGAAAAACCATAAAACCATAAACACAATAATTGCCACTCGTTTTTATAAAAAAACCCTTTATCATACCCCTCCGCTTTGTCCTACTATCAGCGCAAAAAGGCACCGACAAGTGGGGTAATAAAATGTCAACGAGGACCTAAAAACTTTTATGATTTCTCTTATTTAATGCCAACGACTATAAAAGTTAGAACCAGATTTAATTTATTCTGAAAGCGACGCCGCCAAGTACACAAAAAATGATAAAGTAAACAAACTCTTTTGTGAACAATGATTTATTGCAGCAAAAAATATTCAACTCGACGGGTACGCCACGCGCCTCAGTTTTATAGCAGGCCAAAGACGAAATAAGAGGATGTTTTTTAAGTATAGTTTGTTCGCCCTAATAAGTTCCGTCGGCATGATCTACTAATAAAAATAACTCCTTAAACTCGATTGCCTGCAATAAAACAATAAAAGTAGTCGAGAGAGCACGGTCGTATTATACCTTCACAATACGACTGTGCTCTCCCGACTACCGTTAATCATTTTATTGCAGGCAATCGTCTTTTTAAGGGGTTATTTTTATAGTAGATTATGCCGACTGAGCTTATTTGGGCGAAAAACTATACGTAATACGTGATTTCGCAATGTTTTAATTTATTTATCTAGAAAATATGTCATCAGGCTCTGTTAGACTCTATATGCTTTCAAAAAGGTTTGTTTACTTTATCATTTTTGTGTACTTGGCGGCATGGCTTTTAGAATGAATTAAATCTGTTTCCAACTATACCTAAGAAAGGTATAAAAATTACTTGCAACTGTACGGGTGTATCCCATCTCGGCACACTTTATTAGGGTCAATTTTATGACACCTTGTCGAACCATTTATAATGACCCAACTCGACACACAGAACGGGTGAGAACTCACAGGTAATAAAATACATATGTATACATAATGTGTGTATTAGTCTTGGATTTAATTATGGAATTAAGAAAAAGGCGTTGCCTATCAGAACTAACTATTTGTATGTGTGTATTAGTCTTGGGTTTAATTAAGGAATACAAAAAATTAATAATAACCGTTTTATTGGAGATACCTAGATACAAATAATTTCTGTGCGGAGTTCGGCTATGTAGAACAGAGTACCTACTTATGTATGTGCTGGTCTGGGCTATAATTATTCCATTTACCTGCTTGCTGTGCCGAGTTGGGCATCGCCCAACTGTACAACAAATTAAATCAATGCCGTTAGGTTGGCGTAATTTTTTGGAAAAAACAAAGAGCGATTCAGATTTAGCATTAAAAACTACAATTCTTTCTTTCTTGAAATAGACAAGATTTTTAATTTCAGTCAAAAATTTGAAGATTTGAGAAATTGCATCGTCAGCGATAGCAAAAACTTGAATTAGGTGTATTAAGGTATGTAAAGATCATATTTATGAAAAAAGAATAGAGTTATTACCCGATAAGGTACCCCAGTATTACACTTGTTGAATGATTAGAGAGTGACTATCTTCAATAAGATTCACCATCTACAAATCGGTACGGGTATCCCTAAAGAATTAAAACTTGTTGCATCAGTAAGTAAAGGCTGACATAACCCGCAAGTTATGGTATTTTTTTAATATAAAATTTAATAATATGTGATTTTTAAAATGAATCATCACTAAAAATATATGTCTACACTTACCCCTTACCCCCTAAAATTATTTATCAGCAATCACATGCTATTTAATGTTTTGCTTTTCGGTCAATAAAAAGAGTTTTTATAGTTAAAAAAACATATTAATTATAAAACTTATACTAATGTAACAACAAAATGCTGAATCAATTTTTTTGCATTAAAATGTGTATACCTACTGTAATTTGTAAGATAAATGAAATGGCTGCTTTTATTTTTATTTTGGTAAAATTAGTAATCCGTTTTCTAAATATGATGTAGCAACTACTATTTGTTTACATTTAAATTATCAAAATTTTCCATTATATCATTAGATTTTATCTGGAGGCAAGTACCTACTACACAAAAAAAAACAGATTTGTTATCAGTGAAAACAAAACAAAGCAAACTTAAAAAAAATACTGCGTTAGACTGTTATTTGTACTAAGTTCTATGCAAGAAATTATTGTTTAAAAAAATGCAGCTTTAAATGTTTCTGCATGTACCGCGGTTTTACTGGGTAAGTTCAGCTGAAAAGTTCAACTTCTTACATGTCGAAGCGTTTGCAATCCTTTGCAAGGAAAGATTAAGACATTTCAAAATTAAAATTTTAAAATCTAAGCAAATAAATAATAATGTGTTATCTGCTTATAATAAAGAAATATATTATGACACTGCCACTGCAAGTTATTTACAAAAAATATTTGTATAAGTAAGTATAAGAGAGTAATACTAAAGCACGGTTAGAATAGAATACGTAGTGTGTAAAGAAAACTTGTTTTTTCCTAAAAGTAAATTAGTAAGTTGGTGGTGATGATTATTTTTTTGCTTTTCAGACAATTTTCACACATGGCACCCATATAAAATCTCACAAGTCTGGTCACTACTGAATGTTTTCTTTACCACTGCTCTTTTGTATTATACATCATAACGTGTAGCATACATTACACTGCACAAAAGTTTTATTTTGTACAATGATAAAATTATAATTTTGAATGTGACAGAAATAAAAGAGAAGATACACCTTACTGCTTTTAATTTTCTTGCACTGTAGGTTGCACTAGTGTGTGTCACACAAGCCAAAGGTTTATCCTTCAGAGCTAATTGAGACCACCAACAGCAGACCGATCCTTTGAGAAAAGCAATGTCAAATAAACGTACTAGCTTATTGTCCATCACGCCCTCTGTCGACAGGGTAAAAAACTAAGTGAACCTAGGTCCGAAAAACCAGTATTAATCTCAAATATGCAAACTTTGCCAATATTTTTATCAATGTCTACAATATGTTAGTAATCATTGCTACAACGTATATTTAACAGTATTGTTCAAATTGCGTTTACAGCAAAAAGCCGTCAGTATCCTTTACTATAATATACAGGGTTAGTAGAAAAAAACGGAACGGTGGATTATCTCAGCAACCGTTAAATATAAATGAACCAAATTTTATGCAATGAGGAATAACCGAACATAAAGAATTTAAAAATTATGTTTCCAAAGTTGCCGATTCATTAGTTTTCTCTCTAGGTTGGGGAGTTTTAAAATTTTTAATGGAATACCCTATTTTTTATTATTGTAATCAATTGCTTGCAGCAACTTTATTATGACCTAATATTGTCGTGTCCTTTTTAAAGATATGGCATTAACCATGAATTTAGAAACGACCAGGTATGGTCAATTATCTCAAAAACGATCCTACCGAAATTCGCCAAAATTAGTACAGGGGTGTAACTAGACATTTTAACTCAGGAATTGCATTTGCGATGTTTCATATTTAAATTTCCTTTCCTTTTTTAAGAATCTTTAAACGTCGCAAAAATGCTTTTCATGAATTTAAAAGGTCAAGTTTCATCCCTGAATTAGCCGTTTTTGTATTAATTTTCAAAAAACAATGATCCCATATCTCCGAAATTTACAGGAGTAAAAAAGATAACATCGGGTCTAATAAAGTTGTTACAAGTAATTAATTACAATAATAAAAAATAGGGTGTTCCATTTAAAATTTAAAAATTTGCTAATATAAAGAGAAAACTATGAACTTGGCAACTTTGCAAATACAATTGTTTAATTCTTCATGTTTAGTTACTCCTTGGCACAAAATTTGGTTTATTTATTTGTTGTATTTAACGGTTGCTGAGATAATCCACCGCTCCGGTTTTTTCTACTAACACTGTATGTGCTACAGACCACCTGCTCTTCGAACGTGACAAAATATAAGGATCGGGTAAAATTTGAGTAAAAGTGTGTCACTTAAGATACTTTTTGGCATAAAAATGATGTCGTCTGGTGTTAAAGGGGCACTAGCAACTTTTTTCCAAATGTAAGGGGGTCAAGTAGCATTTCGTTTTAAAGGCCTCTTGACCTCTCTATTTAGCGCCTTTTTATTTTTAATAATTCGTCTAGTAGTTTTAGAGTTACAAGTGTTTGTAATTTAGCTCCAATTTATATATACTGTGTGGTTTCTAAAAGTTCTCTCTCTCATAACTATTGAATAGGACGAGATATCGAAGTCGGCCTACTCTCAAGGGGGCAGTAGCACCTTTTTTTACAAATAAAAATGGGAGTCATGCAGCACCGCGTTATAAAGGCCTTTTAATACTCTACTTAACGCCACTTTGTTTTAATCGGCCCAATCGTTCCAGAGTTCTAAGCAAATGCCATTAAAATCGCATTGTTTTTACACTATTTAAGTCAGATTTCAAAGGGTTCTAAGTCCGGAACGGCTGTACCGATTTTCAAAACCAAAGTATGGTTGCGTAGAGAATCAAAGAGCCCTTTAAACGAGTTGCTATATGACCCCTCTTTCCATTAAAAAAAAGTTGCTAGTGTCCCCTTGGTAGTAGGTCACGTGACAGAAATTATTTTTATGCTAAAAAGTGGTTTAAGTGAAATCCTTTTACCCAAAATTTACTTGACCTTTATATCTTGTCCCATTCAAAAGATAAAGGGGGAGGGTTGGACTTCTAATATCCTCACTGTATATTGCACCCTCAACATTTAAAAACAAAAGATATTCTTAATAAAGTTACATACCTGTAAAATTGTTACTGCCAGCCAATCGATTTCTATATGCTATCTCTCTTTTTAATGTATCGGGTAAATCACTTGACGAAATAGTAATAGCAGGATTGTCGTAAGCATAAAGTGAATTTCCACCACCGGCAGTTTCCTCTAGGTCTCTACCAGGTTCCGTAATACCTCTGAAAAGTGTTTAAACAATAAATGCTTTTAATATTTTCTAATTGTAAAAATAATTAAAAGGAAAAACACGTCGAAGAATAAACAGTTTTTTTTTATTTACCAATTATTATAATATGACAAAATATATCATTTTGTTTTATACGTATAGTTATATTATTACTTAATTATATATAAAAAAAACAGAAACTAGAGTCCTAGCTTCTAGATCGCACCAATCTTCTCATCAATCTGGAATCTGAGTTATTGCTTAGACAAATAATAAAATCGGTAAGAGTAAATATTATGATAGAAATGTTACGTGCCCAACAAGTTTATTATTTGTCTATCGATACCCCAGATTGATGAGTAGTTTGGTGCGATCTGGTAGCTAGGACCTACCGAATTATTTTTAGCTTTTAGTACAATAAAACCGTTTACTACTTTTTTATATAACTTATTTTTAAGGTTATGGTTTTGTTGTAAATTGATTATTCTTATTCAAATTAATTAATTAAATATGCAAGACTAACCATCAATTGTATATTAAGGTAGTTGTGGAAAATTTAAATTCCGCCATTTTGTGGCGGCGACCATCTTAGATTTTATTTTTTTATAGTAAACTCTATTCTACCAATCAAGCCCTTTTATTTGATACCCATATCGAGGTCGTAGTGAAGTCATATGTATCCGCCATGTTGTATCGGCGGCCATCTTGAATTTAAAATCATAAAAGACGTATTTTATTATATTGTCATCAAGATTAAGAGTGTTTAACAAATTTCAGATCCCCCAAATACATAACAAAAAATTAAATAAATAAACAGGTCAAGGTAAGTGAAACCATTTATTAAAAATGGGGCACACGTTTAAACAGGAAAATACGTTTTCTTATTTTTATGTTAATGCGGTTTCGAAAATTGTCTGTCTTTTATACTTGTACGACTTTTTTTTTTTGAATACAACTGTATAATAAATACAGACCTATGTATGGGGTGTCTTAACTTAAAACCAAAATGTATAATTTTTCTGTTGGAGGACAAAGCTATCCCGTACTTAATTATCTTAAAAATATATATTTATTAATAACAGGTTTAAACTAATAGTCCTTATTTAGGCAAATATTAAATAAAAATTCCTAATTATATTAATTTGTTTGACGTTTAAACACACATTTCTAATAGGTGTATAAAGTCCCTAAAGACAAAATAATTTAATTTTTTATTTTTAGTTTTTTTTTATTTCTTTGTAGTAACATACATAATTATTCCCAATGCAATGGAATTTAAACTTAAAACATTATATTTTATTTCTTTGTTTGTTAAATTTAATAAAGACATTAATTAATTCTTTATTTCAGTGACGAGTAAATACATTTTTGAATTTCTTATTAAATGGCATATTGTATGACATAAAAATATTGTTTTTAAAAGGCACGTATTAAGAGTTTTATAAAGATATTTATATACATATACACTACTCAAAAGAATTATCGCATATGCTCGATTAATTTTGAATCGCCCTGTATGATGTGCTGTTGAAAGGGAGTAGTCAAATTTGTGATTATAAAATATCAGAAATGGGTAAGGGTATAAATTATTAACAAATGAGATTTCTCCCTTTTAACAGCAGATTATGTAGGGCGATAAAAAATTATTCATTTTTTCAATTTTTTTTTATCACCCCGTAGAATTTATTGCTTACAGTAAAAAACAACGGGTAATATAAAGTTATAGCTTCACGTTTTCTTAACATTTTCTTTTTTAATTGTCTTAATAACTTAATTATTAAAAGAGATTTGGCCATTTAAATCAAAGCATTTTTATATTAAAGCTTATGAAAGTTATCGAGTATATGCGATAATTGTTTTGAGTAGTGTACATACTTTCTTTAGATAGGAATATACCAAAATAAATTATTCTTTATTTTATCTAAACAATATAACCAATTTTTAAATAGCAAAAATTGTTACGAATCTAATACTCGCTTTTGTGTGCTCTTTAATGTATCAGATTATATTACTTGTAAATTTCTAATTTCTAATTCTAAATTTCAATTTATTTTTTAAAAAGTATATTTTACCCAATTACTAAAAATTTTTAAACAAATAATACAGGCTGTCCGACTATATTTTAACTCATTTTACCCGCTAATTTTAGAACAAATAAAGTTATCAAGATGTGGTTTGGTAGAAAGTCCCAATTTTTAAAAAGTTTTTATTATATCCTTGCTACTACGACGACCGCCCCCTAGGTGGTGCGCTGCAGCCTGAAGACTTATTGTACCTTGACCCCTACTCCTTCCCATTCACACACCATTCATTCCATAACTTGGATGGTTGTTGCTCAGTTCGCATCCCCGAGCAGAACACCGTGTGCCGTTGCCCAAAACATCCTTGCTACTTAGTTGTGACATTAAGTTATGACAAAATGGCCGATTTTCCGATATAGGGCAACTTTGATATTTTAAATGGAACACCATGTACATTTTTCTATAATCTTAAAAAATTACGTTATTTGCGATTGAAATTGGATCAAAATATAGTCGAACACTCTGTTTTATTGTTTAATTTTTGTATAAACTTACAAACTATTTATATGACTGCCTTTATTTATCATAAATTTAATATTTAATATTAGCCTTATTCAAATAAAAAGCAAAATTAATTAACCTAATTTAAGGTATATAAGTAATGTAAATAGAAATTATAAGAAAGGCGGCCGAGCATTTAAGTAAATCCATTTTTAAAACAGGTTTGACAAATTATTAAAATATTAGTAAGAAAAATAAAAGTAGCAATATTTAAAATAAATATCTAAAAAAACAAAAAATACATTTTTGGGTATGGTGCAACTTATACCCAAGAAAGGATTTATAACTCTACTTATAAGTTGAGAATATTTGTGTGTGTTTTTTTTTTGTAAATTATAAATACAAATATTTTTAGTTTTAACCAAATAAACGCTATAGATTATTTATTTTCTAAAGCAAAGCCCGAAATTATTTTTTTAGTTAAAATGCATATAGCAAGTAATGCCAGGTCACGCGGGATATGTAACTTAGGTTCCTCTGCCAATTTTTTTCAGATCATCTTATGGAAAGATTTATAAATGTTTAACAAGGTAATACATCATATGTTACAATTGAATTATTATTTGATTAACAGAACGCATTACAAATTAAATTTTAAATTTATTTACAAATTAGGGTAATATTCAATTTTATTTAAAATCGGTCTATACACCAATTTTTGGTAAAATATTTATCTTAATTTCTTGTTGCCAGTTTTTTCGTAATTGGTTTGATTTTTGGTATTAGTGTAAATTTAAAAAGGTAGCTAGACTTTTGATCGGCTTCATGATTTTAAAAATAAGTTTTTTTGTTTAAACTTAAATTCCATGAATTTAACTTTGTATATGACAAGAAATATTTTGAGGATATAAAATACAAAGGAAAATGTTATAAAAACTTAATATGATCTCTATCTATATCTGTAAAAGCCTAAACCACATAAGAAGCACCAAGATTTCCACGTACCAGGTAAATACGTAAACGTATGGCAAAATAATGAGTAATAAATTGGTTTTTGTACTAACCTAATTATTGTGGTAAAACTGGGAAAATCTACATATAAATTTTTTATTTTTTTTTCTCAGTAATAACCCAAGACTATTTATTCAATTATGCGTAAATATATTTTAATAAATTGTTTTTATATTTAAGATCGTATTTATAAATAATTTTAATACCTTTAGCTTAGGAATAAGCTTTACTGCTTTACAAGTTCATAATTCTAAAAAAATAGGTTCCGTGGCGCAACTATGAATTTCAAATTATTTTATCTAAGAATTGAGATTAAAAAAATATATATATATTTTGGAATTTGGGAAAAAAAGTAAAATTTTAGGATAGCCTTAGGCGTTCTCATAAAAAATTTTTACTTTTGCTTTTACAAGCAAATTATCTATTTCTATTTTTGTTAACTTTTTTAGGCAAATCCTAAATTTCACGAAAATATCAGTTTTTATTAGATAATTTAACACGTGTATGACTTTTTGGTTGAAGAAAGAAATAAATAAAAATTTAGTTCACTGAATTGTATCCGCAGTTGGTTTTCTTGTAAAACATTTTTTAAATATTAATACTAAATGGGAAAATTGCTTTTAATGTTTCAAAAATTATTAGAGCATTTACTTTCTCTACAATTGTTTCGCCTTTTTCTAAGGGGCTTCATCAATTACTTCCGTATACTAAATTTAGAAAAGAGAAATATTCACAAACAGAACCATTAAACACGTTTTTTCCCAAAAGGTCTATAAAATATTATTAGAGGTTTTTTTATTATGCGGCCCAGATGTGGTAATAAATTTATTTATAATTGGCATATCTGCGAAATTTGACGATCATTAGTAGAAGAGTTGTATTGTCTATAAGTGATTTTTAATTTCTAGTTGTTCATATAAATTTTCTCTATGGGTAGTAGACATTATTAAGATCTATAAAGTGGTTTTGTTCTATACAATGTGTTGAAATGCCTGTGTTTTTTAAACCATTAAAATTGATGTTTTTGTGCTTTCTTTTATTCTGTTTTATGCTCCTTCCACTTTGACCAACCATATTCCGCATTACAGTCTGCGCAATTAACTTTATAAACCCCTGACATATCTAATTTTTCTGTTTTTGTCTTTATTGTTAACTAATAATCTACCTAGGTTACTCTTATTTACAGACACAGTTTACAGCCCAACTTATCTAGTCTATTGGATACATTATTACTGATGTTTGGTATATAAGGTGATAAGAAAAAATTATTGTTTTAAGGTTCTGTAATACTATAAAACTCTTTAGCAATTAACTTTTGTTTTTCTTTGTTAACAATTTATCAATAAGTGATTCTTTATATCCGTTGTTTCTTGCTATTTGTTTAATAATGCAGATTCTAGTTTGTTAAAATTTGATTGACTTAATGGGAAAGTGACAAGTCTGTGAATTAAACTATGAAAAGAAGATAGTTTTATTTTCCATGATTGGTTCGATGCGTAATTTATTACCGTGTCTGTCGTCGTTGGTTTTCTGTAAATATCGAATTCAATGTGGTTGTCAATATTTTTAATGTTTATATCAAAAAATTTATCTCCTTTTACCTTTTTCCATAGTGAACTGAATGTTGTTATTTATTGTGTTTAGAAAATTTAAAAACTTATCTAAATTTCTCTCTGTGCTATTCTAAATGCAAAAACATCGTCTACATATCTTTTCCAATAAAAAATGTGTTTAATTAGTTGGTTATTAGAGTTAAATAAAACTTTTTCAAAATGTGCCATAAAAATTTCCGACAATCGGTGCTTCTAACTTAGATATTAAAACAAAAACAGAATTAAAAATGCAGTTCGGACATGCCTAAATCAAATTCTTTTAAATTTAATGGTGAATTTTATAAACAAAATGATGGCCTACCTATGGGCTCTCCAATTTCCCCTTTATATGGAATATTAATGGTTTATGACAACTTTTACGCAACTTTTTTTCCCTTGTATGTATACCTGGTTATGGTGTAGCTGGTTTTAAAAGATCAAATAATTGTAAACTGAAATATGACCTAGTTATCTGCAAACACTTATAAAAGTGTTTTATTGTAATATATTTAATTTAATATGCGTGCTTTGTATTTTCTTGGGAATTTGTCATTAAATTATTAGTTCATAACCACAAATAAAAAAATATATATTATTGCGTTTTGTTTAAGAGATAATTAATTTTTAAACCTTATTATTATTCATTTTTGTGCATATTAAAAAGTTTTTGGAATTATTTCAGTACTTTTTTTTGTTATAAAGTTTTATAGTAAGATGTACTTTTAAGCTAGACACTGGCGTAGATAAGGGAAAGGGCAAAGGGGGTAATTTGGTAATTACCCCACCCCCAAAAACGTTGAAAAATTTCAATTTTAATTTATTTTCAACTTTGCATTTTAAACACAATTGATTTACCAATGTCATGCAATTTTAACAGGTAGGAAAATAATTTTGTTAATTGCACCTATGCATGTAGGAGACTAACCACCTGTATGTACAGGAAAAAAATGTTTTATGGGTTATTATAAATAATATCTACCTAACAATATTATAAATGTTGTTAGGTAGAGTTTTAAAATTTGGGAGATCTTTTATTGTTTCTTTTTGCAAGTAGGTAATGCAAAATAAAACATGTTTTAGTACAAATAAAGTCAGTAAATATGTATTTTTAAAGGAGAGCACCTTTTTTTTCTCTTAAAGGTTCATCGACTCTATTGCCCCCCGCCACTTCCCGAAAAATAAATTTATCTACGCAACTGAAGCTAGGAAGTAGATTTAAGATTCTTTGTTGAAATGTTAAGGACTGTAAACATTTAAACTCCTTGTAGATCCTAGTATAGCAGGTTAAATTATAAATATTTGCCACCAACACAATTTACGACTATTATGATGATATTAAACCTGCTTAATTCAAACAACATTATAAATCATATAGGTGCAAAAATACAGTTTTTAATGGAAACTTTTAATAAAAACTAATAAATACAAAATTTTACTCCGATTGGTAATATACAGGGCGCGTTAAAACTAAAAATGACCAAGACCAAAGTACCTTTATATTTAAAAATGGGACAAAATGTAAAGAATAAAATTTTATGTCAAAATTTAAATGTTTTCTGGGAGATTAAATTTAAACAAAATAATATTTGGGTTTTCTCCAGAATAAAATTAAATTAAAAGTTAATTTAACATTTAAAGAAAATTAAAACTTTTATACATTATAAAGAACTATTCTGCTCTTACACAATATAATAAAAGTTAATATTACTTTAAAAGAAATTAAATAATGAAATATTTAATATTAAGTTACTTACAATACAAAGGTTTCAATCTATAAACAAAGGTTCATTAGCACTCGGTGAAATTATTTTCATGCAATAAAATAAAATCTTAACAAGACGCCAGACGAGAACTAGGCCAATGGTTGCGTCTCAAAAATGTGGTAAATAGTTTACCAAAAATGTGGTAAACAGTTTACCTAAAAACTTACTGATAAACTTGTTAAAAACTGAAAAAAAATAAAAATGAAATGTCTGATGGACACTTTAGAGTTGGACATTACTTTTGAAAAAATTAACTGGTAAAAGATACACCTATTAGGTATCTTAACCAGATAAAAAGAATAGTAAAAAATGTTTAGCCATATAATTATATATTATATTTAGACATTTAATTTTTAAATTTTTTCCGGTTTTCTAACAAGTTTATCAGGTAAACTGTTTACCACATTTTTGGTAAACTATTTACCACATTTTTGAGACGCAATCATTGGCCCAGTTCTCGTTTGGCGTCTTGTTAAGATTTTATTTTATTGCATTAAAATAATTTCAACCAAGTGCTAATGAACCTTTGTTTAGAGATTGAAACCTTTGTATTGTAAGTAACTTATTATTAAATTTTTCATTATTTTATTTCTTTTAAAGTAATAATAACTTTTATTATATTGTGTAAGATCAGAATAGTTCTTCATAATGTATAAAAATTTTCATTTTTTTAAATATTAAAGAAACTTTTTAATTTTATACTGGAGAAAAGCAAAATAATATTTTGTCAAAATTTAAAGTTAAAAAATGAATAAAAAGAATATTTTGTAAATTTTTTTATAATGCGCATACCTACATTTTAAAATACTTAGCTTAAGGCAGCAAATTTATAAAAATATATATTTAAAATCATTATAACTTTTTTCTTTAAATTTCGCCTCCTCTGCCCATTATTTTAGTTGTAATGCATAATGTAAAAAATAAAAAAAACCTTTTTTTAATTTAAATTTTGACATAAAATTTAAGTCTTTTCAACAATTACTTATGCCATTTTGTTCTATTTTTTAAATAAAAGTACTTTATTTTGGGCATTTTTAAATTTTTAGTTATAACTCGCCCTGTGTAATACCAATCGAAGTAAAATTTTGCATTTTTTAGATTTAGACCATGCGACCAGTTTTCCCAAAATTTCGTTTCAAAATTCAAAAATGTTGGTCCATTTGTCCTCTTGTAACAGCTATCTTGTATTTCTCTGCTTGCCTATGAACCTATTAAATTGGCTAAACGTATATAGCAATATTTTTATTGCCGGGAAACAGTCTTTATCTACATAATCGTTTCCATTATTGCAGAATTATACTTTAATAAACTAAAAATGTGCTTGCTTGCTGTAGAAAAAGTATTTTTTTTGTTTGTTTATATATTATTTTTCTATCATATTTTTTATTAGCGCGTGTGTTTACATATTGTGTTTAAATAAAGTTTTTAATTTGCTGTATAATTTTTACGGCTTTGGCTAGCTGAACTATAAATTACAAAGTTGTGGTAAAGTTTATTATAATATTTTAAAACGCCAACAACAGCGTTGAAAATAGTGATGAGAAGTATTAAAAAACATTGTTTTTGCAAAATTTTAAATTGGTAATAAATTTAGATGACATCATGAGAAACGTGATAAAACTCAAAATGATTTATTTTAGTGTACATAAGAAATCAGAAATTTTTATAAGTTAAAAAAATATATATATAAAGTGGCTAAACCATTTTTTAGTTAAAATAAAGTTTCTAATATGTACAGGGTTGGTCTTTTTAATACAAAAGTTTTAAAAATTCTCTAAACCGTCAAAAAATATATTTTTGCAGATACAGAGTGAGCCAAAAATGTGTGGAGAGAATTTTTTTTTTTTTAATAAGTGCTCTGTATATTATGTCACTATTAAAAATGTCTTTTACAAAGCTTCACAAAAATACCAATTTAATGTATACAGGGTATCCAAACTCTATTTATACACCAAATAACTTTGCCCCTGTACAAGATACAAAAGTAAACTGAAATTAGAAAATGTTTATTCGGATACACTCTTTTTAGTGAAAGTTCTGGTTATTATACAAGGTGTCTCAAAAGCATGATTTTTATTGGCAATTAGATTTTTTAAATGGAACAACCTATATCTTTAAACAAATTTTGACTCTGTATGAAATTCTACAACAAAAATATATAACACTCTGTACGTCAATTAGTGCTGGTTGTGGAGATATCAGCAGTATGTTGATATACTCATTAACAATTAAAAGTAAAAAAATAAACTAATATTTTGGTTTTAATTATTTTTAAATAATTCTGTCACTGTCAGAGTGACAAATAATATAATAACAAGTAATTAATTACCTTCCATTGTAAGAACTACTAATAGGTATGTCAGAAATTAATTTATTTTAGACACCTGTTTACTGAATTGCATTAAAAAACAACATTACGTCAATTATGGCGGGTGTTTAATACGTTCGCTACCAAGCGGCTCATATATGAGCCAGTACAATTTTTAAAATAGACCGCCGGCTCAAATGTGAGCCGGCTACATTATAATACTAAATGCGAGTTTAAAAATTCGGGGTTTCCTGTAGAGGTTTTGTTTTAAAACACGGTCTTGTGTAATGCTTCGGCTCGTACGTGTGTCAGGTGGTCTGGGTGTAGCATTTAGTATAAGTATAGTATTTATTTTAGTTCATTTTTGGATATTTAGAATATATTTTTGTTTAGTTTTTTTATGTCAAAGATATCATAGAAGCAATTTTTTTTTAGTTATTTTTTTAGATATTTAGAAAAAAAATTATGTAGTCTTTTGGCAAAAATTTTGTACAAGAAATATATTTTTTTAGATTTTAGTTTAGTTTTTTAGATTCTTAGAATTATTTTTTTTTATTAACGATTTTTGATATCAAAAATGTACCTATATACTGTTAGTAAATACCTATATCTAGTGAAAGTAACTTTTATATACGACTCGTATGTGAGCAATTTAAAAAAATGTAATAAAATGGACCACCGACTCATATATGAGTCGGGTTAAATAAACACTCAAATATGTTGAATTTCAACACTACAACTAATTAGCACTTCAATAAACATCAAAATAAAGTAATTTTACAAAAAATAATAAAGTGGTTTATGGGGTCGAAACACAAAATGACCCTCGGTAGCGAACGTGTTAAGTTAGGTTCGTAAGTATGTATGTAAAATAAATAGCTGACTTACTTATGAGTAGTTCTTACAATGTAAGGTCGGTAATTAATTGCATGTTATTATATGTTTTGCCATGACAGAGTTATTATAGGGTGTGCAATTAAAAAAACCTACTTGAAATTGAAAATTATGTTTTTAAGACATATGTATATTAACTAGTGCTCTCTGCAAAAAAGTGTATTCAAATAAACATTTTTTATCTTAAGTTTATTTTTGTATCTTGTACAGGTGAAAAGTATTCTATATTACTCGGAGGGAATATTAATGACGTATTTTTAAAACACCTTCATCAACCCCTTAAGCTGCAGCCCCAGTCACTTTAAAATCTCTAATGGCAAGACACCTTTTGTGGCACCTTTTTGAAAAGCTTATGAAAAATGTTTTTCGTTGGTTATAAAAAGTTTGGGCAAAACCAAATACTACTTAAGTTTAAGAAAAATCATACTTTACTATTCATGAAGATTAGGAGAAAGGTCCAATTAAATTAATACAAAATAATTAAAAATAATTAATAAATTAAAATAATACTTCCTGTAGTACCTTCCCCATAAGAAGTTCTGGTTAGTTCTGTTGCTCTGTTCGCTCAACAACAAAGACCAGTTGCTATTACTTTGTTTCTCGACAAACATTTACAAAGAAACAGAACAGAACTTCTTGTGAGGGCAGGTTAGCTCTACAGGGAGTATTATAATTTATACATAATTTTAAATTTATTTTATTTTAATTTAATTGGACATTTTCTAGTACCCTTTATGAGTAATAAAGTAGATTTTTTTTAAATTTAAGGCTTGTATTTGATTGTACCCTAACTTTTTTATGCCCAACAAAGAGCATTTTTATAGGCTTTCTAAAAAGGTACCCCGCATAAGGGGTGTTTTGCTATTTAGGATTTTAAAGTAACTGGAGGTGCAGCTCAAGAAGTTGATAGAGGTGTTTTAAAAAATACGTCATTTATATTTTTCCCGGGTTTTACAAAACCGTTTTTTTATTTTTTTAATATTTGCAGTGGTTTAGAAAATATAGCCATTGTAAGGTTTAAAAAATTCACCCTGTATAAACTTTCATATAACTGTTTAACTTAGTTTTTGGACTTATTAGAAGAAAACAAAATTTGTAAAAACTCTATAATTTAAAACACAAACAAATTATAAAAGAACTAAGAAAGATTGATTTCAAAGTTGTTTGATGGTATTTAGCCACACTTTTTGTAGAAGAACTTTATTTTACTAATAAGTTTGGGTGAAAAAAGGAATTATTTGTTTTGCCTGTTAAAATGTTATACAGTGACTGTACTGTTTTTAAATATTTTGCGGAATTTCTATACAAAACTAACACTTTCTCTTTGTTAATTTTATATAGGCAAAAATGACTTTAAACATAATATTTTTTTGACCATGTGGCCTCTTGCAAACCCCGTTCGTTGACAGGTTTTATATTGTTGCATTTTTTTATAAATAAAGTAGTTATTATATTTTAAAAACTATTTTTTAAAGGTTTACCGCTAAAAAAAGCTTTGCATATATTCTTTTAATATAAGTATTACTGTACTTTTATTACTTTTTAATATCCGACAATCCTGAACCTTTGATAGTAAAACTTAATGACACAAAGCTGAACCACTTTTACAAACCTGAACCTGTATATGGGCCTGGGATTGTTTCCCTTAATAACTCTCAAACTATTTTTATTTTTTAAACTTTTTTTCTCTAGTATTACTAGAGCCCTCCTACGAGCAAAACTGTCTAACTATCATTATCGTATCTAGTTTTGTAACCGAGGAAAAAACTATTTTTATGGTGGTTCAGGACTGCTTGTATATCGATTATTTTTAGTTTCAGCCATTTGCCGCTTTGGCACCTGTCTGCAGTTGCAAAATGTATATCAATTTTCTGTGTATATACCATTATTAGTACTATCCTGATCCATTATATGTGGCAACATTGCTAGCGCGGTATACTTCTTTGAAGTCTATTTTTAGAAGCAGAAATATATTTTTAATATTATTGTCATTTTAATAGATACATTATTGGGGTTCAGGTTTGTCCCGTGCCTGATGTGTTCTGGCTTGTATTGATTGATAATATTGATTTAAACATGTACTCCAAACGTTGTAAATTGATGGTTAACATGTGTTTATCAAAAGGTAGGCTATTTTATTAAATAATGAAAAGGCGTAAAAAGACTATGAATAATGCACCTTTGGCATTTTTTTAAAATTTTTGTGTTATTATCTGGAAGTTTTAAACGTATTTTTGTACAACAATAGTTGTATGTAAAATAGGGATCGATGATTAAAGGAAAAGTTAGCAAATACAGAGGTGTGACAATTTCGACTCTCAACATGAGGATCTCAAAATTTATAAGAAATAGAAAGTTGGTTAAAGGCCAAATTGCGTATATTTTAGCTTAAAAATATGCTGGGTAAAAATCCCTAAATTTAAAAAATCGATTTTAAATATTTTGTACTTTTACATTTGTCCTTTTTTGTGCCATATGATGGTGTATTTAGATTTCTATTACGACATTTCGTCTTTTCCCGACCATCATCAACTTTTATTTTTCCTTTGCGCGCCATATTATATTTTCGCATTTTCGAAAAGCGTGTTTATTAACTTTGTAATGATGTATCACACATGCATATCAGACGTATATTTCATTCGATGTCAATAGATTTACTTACCTCTGTCACTCTTATGGTAAGTATCGAATTGCTTATTCGATACGCAAGTGTAATAAATCATTAAACAGGTATAAGAAAAAAAATAATCCCATAAGAATAATCAACGTTGATAATAATTATGGTCGGCGAAGACTAAACCTCGTGATAAAAATTTAAATGCACCATCATGTGGCACAAGAAAGTGACAATGCAAAGTACAAAATATTTAAAAATCGGATAATAAAAATAAGCTTAGAAAAAATAAAATGTTTTGTGAATTTTTAAATTTCGGATTTTTTAGGTATTTTTTAAAAAGTTGAGTGTAGTATTATTTTATATTGGGCTTTTTCGAAACATTGCAATTTTTATTATTAGTTTTTTTGTTGATAAAACTAATTGCGGTTGTTATGTAAAATTACTTGCTTGTATGTTCGTTCGTATCCTAAGCCATCATCTGAGGATCTCTAAAATCCAAGACGAAACGCCATTAATTTAATTTAATAAAACAAGAGGTTGCAGGTTCGAGTCCCGCACGCAGCCAAACTTTTTCATTTTCAAATAGACTTTATTTTCATCCATTTGTATAAAAATTTAATTTAAGTTTATACCTTAATGAGGCTGTATTTTGGGATACCCCCTGGATACCGCCTGGAACTTTCACTCCAACGAAACATTTTAGCTTTTAACAGGGTGTGTCCAATCCAAGCCTTATTATTGGGATCTTAGGAACCGTACAATATACAAGCTTGTTTAAATTACAAAAAATTGCGCAATTTGTAGCACAAAAATACGTTTAAAAAAATCAAAAATTTTAAATGCTTCCTAGGATAATTGAAAAAAGGCGTAATTAAAAAAATGCTTTTTCTCCTGAGCCGATTTTTATTTGATTTTAAAATAACTTGTACTTTTGCTTTTTCTGTGCTAGCTGACGCTGTTTTTAGATTTTTATTACGACTTTTCGTCTTTTGCCGACCATCATCATCTTTATTTTTTCTTATGGGTACCCCATTGAATTTTTACACATTTTAAATTTGATTTTTATTTATGCATTACACTTGCACTTCGGGTTCTTTCTAAAAGAGCCTTGTGAAAGCGAAAGAGAAAGGCAGGTAATTTATTAGGACAGAATGAAATAGACTTCTGATATGCAAGTCTGATACATCATTGAAAAGGTATTAAAAAATCCTGTTTGGAAATGCAAACATTAAAATTCAAAAACAAATAAAGTTGATGGTCGGAAAAAAAAACCGAAACGTCAAATAAAAGAATCTAAAAACAGCATAATATCCTGTAATAGCGAAAAAAGGTGGCAGTGTAAGTAAGTTTGGTTCAATATTTTAGTTTACCATAAAAAATATTTATAGGTAGTTAAATTTTCGAATTTTGTTGATTTAAACATTTACATTTAGAAATTTGGCCATGCTAAAAGAATTTAACATTTAAATTTCGTATTAATCGTACGAATAAACGAGTTTTATCTAGAGTGCCTTTTTGTAGTTAATCTGTTACTAAATTATACTGTATAACTCAAAACTTCCATTGGCGTAGAAATTTTGACTATTTTAAAATTAATTTGCCCCACATCTCCGCTAATGCATTTGTAAAAATAAATTTTTATCCTTGGATTATTTGCTTTCTAGAAGTAAGTTAATGTGCTAAGTTGCGTTAAAATAGCACTATTCGTTTAGATTCTACAGTAGAAAATCCGTTTTTTAAACTGCAACTTTGAAGCCCTCTAGCGTTAAAACTAAGAAACTTTGTACTAAGGTAAGTGGTGCTTAATGGGCTTATTTTGGTCCCGGAAGATCGTTGTTGCAATTTTTCGGCACCTTTTAGAGACACCTCCTATACATATACGAGTTTTGCGATGTTGCGTGGCGAAATGGGTATACCTGCCCCGTCGGTACCCAAATCGTAACTTTGCTTGCGCTTTACGTTAAGAGCATAAATAGGGTTTGTGTACATTTATTTACGTATATTCTCAGGTTTTTATATGTAGGCCTAAAAAAAAACCAAGATGTTTAAAAAAAAATGGAATATAAAAATAAATGTCAAAATAAAAGGTACTTCCGGTACCATTTTTTGGTGGGAAGTGAAAAATTTGAATTCAGCGACTCAAAATACATAAAGTTAGCTAAAAACTACATCCCCCTATTTTTCCACCTAATATGCTCTATTGCCTGGAGTAATATAAAATTGCAGTCATGTTAAGATTTTGGTCGCCCGTCAAAAACCAGCTTATCAAACAATAGGAATAACAGATAGAAAGCTGGTTTCTTGACGAATGACCAAAATCTTAATTAAAAAGTGAAGGCAATTAAACTTACCATGTATTTCGCTCCCTTATGCCATGAAAAATTTTCGCATCCAGACTTCATAGCTTGTTAAAATACCTTTTAAAAAGCTACGTACACCTAATCCTAAAAATCAGTTTATTCCTAATATTAATGTATAAAAATAGCCGCTGATTTTCGTTTTTTATCTATATAGAGAAGTTGTTCTTTTGTAGGTACAAAAAAACATAACATATTTTAAAGAGATTGTTGAACACTATAAACTTTATTTATTAAAAAGGTATCTTCAATTAAATTGAGTTCATAGTGTTACTCAACCTATTTTAAACAATGTTTATTCAAATTTGTTGTTGATAGTTTGAATTCCTGAATTTTTCAGCAATTTATAAAAAAACATTGCCTACTGATTTTAGACGCCACAAGGAGAAATTAATTCGGTATTTTTAACCCTTTTAATTTAACCCCCACGCAGCGGAGCCCTTTAGGCAATCCAGAAAAAGCCTTATTTATGGGGGCTTGACAGGAGTTTGACATCTGTTATGTAATTTGTCAAGGTAATTAAGCTAAATAATAGTAATTAAAGGAATATTTTTAAAATCATTCGATATGATGCTACAATAATACCTATATAAAAATAATGCTAATTATAACTATTTTAAGTGGTGACAATATTTAATAAATTGTCAATGTAAAAGTAATGATAAAAAAATTCTAACATAAAAATCGTCTCCCCCCTGATATTCATTTGTTTGGATTACTTAATTAGCCCATAAACCCACCTTACTCAACCCAACCCAACCCCAAAATCTTAAATGAAAATATGGGTCGACTTTCCCTTATTTTAAAGGTCCTTCAACCCTGAATATAACTTTTAATTTTATAGCTCATACCTACGTGCTTCCCTATACATACGACAGCTTGTCAAAATCTTAAAATATTAGTTAGTTTTTTGTTAATTTATTGGTGAGTATTAGAGTTACATGTTTTTGACTAAGAAATTTTTTGAGAAATAAAATATGTACCCTTTTTTATAAAATTTAATTTATTTTTTAGAAAAAGTCCGTTCACCCCTAAAATCTCACCCCTTTCAAGATATTAAAATGTTATTTAAAAAAAACTAGTATTTCAGCCCTTACAATATTCGTTTAGTTTAAAAAGTGTAACTGTAATTCTTACATAGTCCGGGGGTTGGAATCGTTGGTGTGACACGCAAAGCACTAAAAGTTTCACCACTCACAAAACATTATATTTAAATCTCAAAAGATAAAGTGTTTTGGTGAGTGGTGAAACTGCTTACTACTTAGCTGTAATACTTAACAAAACCTAAACGAAAAACTAAGCAAAACTTTCACATTATAAAAAACTGTCTTGTAAAGGGGATGGACGTCTCAGCTTCAAGCCTTGCACTTGTACTGGGGGTTTAACAAACTTTAATATGGTAATTTACCCCCAAATCCATTTAAGATTCGGAGTTGATGCTAACCTCCGGGTAGAGGTCAAGGTAAAGGGTTCAGAGTACCAAACGAATTTCTTCCCCTGACGTCTAAAATTGTTAGCGAATATTTTGTTACAAAACGGCAAAAAACGGGGTGCAACCTTTTGTTGGGCCACGCTATGTAAGCACTAGTACCTAGTTGAAGTCAGATTTAATAAATTTTGGCTGCCTTTTAAAAAAGGAAATTTCCACCTGTTATAGAGTGAAACACAGGTTATTTTATAAAGTTATCAAAACATTGCATTGTTTGGCAGGTGGCGAGAATAGATTCCACATAATAAAAAAGTTTTTAATGTTTAACTCATTTATGGTACCTATCTCCTCATAGGTTTATATTTTTTACACTTTGTAGAGCCGCTGAAAATGTACAGGACAAATTCAAATAAATTCGACTTCTATCGAGCTAGTCGGATGGTTTCTAAATCAAATAATCTATTAAAGGAAATTCTAAATTTTTTTAACTGGCAACATCGCTAGGTTCAGGTTTGTACGTATACACATATGTTTGGGTTCAGGATAGACAGGAATTACGGAAGGTTCAGGATTGCATCAAGAAGGATAAAAATCCCTAATTATATACATTTAAAAAAACACATCTTTTCTTTTGTATATATAGATTTTTAAACTTCCCGCCATTAGAAATGTCTAAAAACTAACTTAGGCAACTGTCAACACACTAGAAACAGTAGGTTCAGGATTGTATGGATTTCCAAGTGGCCCAACTTTGATATAAAGATGAATATATATA